>JAZEWT010000019.1:13514797-13534306 GCA_036362905.1 Mordacia mordax | reverse complement strand
ACCTTCTTGCTGTGAGGCGACAGCGCTAACCACTGGGCCACCGTGCCGCCCCATTAACAATTATTGTTTCGCTTATTTTACGTCTTTCTCTAAGTTATAGCCATTGTTTGACTTTCAATTGAACTGCTCTGATGTTGTTGTTGACATACCATTCTCTCCACAGCTCTGCGCAACGTTTTGTGACCCTCGGGTGAAAAGCACACTCTTTAAGTGCAAATATTATTATGAACAATTAATAGAATAACGATTTCTTTGTGTATGTCTCTTTCATATTACCTTGTCTGGACCAGTGCCTGCTACTTACACTATGGGTGAGTTTTCGGTGTTTCATATATGTTTCATCGTGGTGGAAGTTTCCCTGCGTCTCTGTTGTGTGATGGGCAGACAGATACATTCGACATTGAAGTAATCCTGTGCAATTTGTTATAACGTTAAAATAGAATTACGAATCTCGTTTTTTTTCTGTACTACCGTAATGAAACAATAACAATCTGTGTCTCCATCTACGTGATCACTCTTCACAGTTACTGAAGGGGGGATAATGAACTGTACTTCGCGGTCCATGGAGCTGCAGATCCCACTGAGCGAACTGTATGAGCTCAACCTCTCACCGTATGAGGTCCACCTGGAAGATCCCTCATGCCGTGGCTATATCAGGGGGCAGTACCTGGTGCTGCACACGAATCTACATGGCTGTGGCTCCACGTTAAACGTACGTGTTCAATACAATGTGTTTATACAGGCGCAAAATGGTTTCACTCCATCGTTGCTCGTCAAACTCTGTATTCCTTTGACTTCAACTCAGACCCGAGTTCTATGCTCATCCACAGTTAACTAACTACCTGACGGTCCCACAGAGACCCACAGACTCACACAGAGACCCACAGAGTTAAAACGTTTAACGCAACGTCGTGAAAAAGAAACATAGTTATTCTAAAAGAACGGCCATGTGTTGAAAATCTCATACATAAAGTGATGAAAACCTATGTCTTTCTCTCTTTAACTGTAGACACACGATGACACCATCACATACTCGAACACGGCATACGGTGTCGTGTCTGGAACCAGTGCCAGGAAACTACGCATTCCCATCCACTGCTACTTCAGCTCAGAGGAAACGGTCAGAGCGAGCTTCACTCCCAGGTAACAACACCAGCCACTTGCCATGAGACTGAAAATATATTTTAGGGTCTTCACTACAGCTATTAGATATATGTGAAATTACTTGGAGATGGCGTCGAATTCGACGTGCGTTTATTTTAGCACCATATGGGGTAACGACTTAATGCAAATGGTAACAATTAGTAAGGTAACTGGGGCTATAAAAGGAGAAACATTGCTGGCACATCTTAGGTTCCCAACTGTTGCAATGACCCCGCCTTTTTTCTGGAATCACTCTAAATAACCTTCATCAGTCCCGTGCCACAATCCTCCCCCATGTCCGACTTAGACCAGCCGACCCTTGACCTTGACCAACCACGTTCCCTTAGGTGGAAGTGCCAGGGCAACTGGCCCTTCTTCTTCCACGTGCGCTGGGACCAATGGGAACCAGTGGCAGGAAACAACCCCAAAGTGGTGGGAAAACATCAAACTAGTTGAAACTCAACAGGCCTCTAAATGAAGCCTCTTTTTCAGGTCGTTACACATGTAATACCTTGTTTAATGATGTTCATATATAGGTCGTTAAAAGGTATGGAGTTGCTCGGCATATAAGATCGTCATACAAACATCCGGATTTAATGGACTTATGGAGACCATTTCCTGCCTAATAGGCCACTAAATCGAGGTTTTATTCTTCATGCAATGTAAATAAAGACAGGCCGAAGAGATAATCTGAGTGGCAATGCCAGATACTAATAATATTATTTTAGATTTTAGAGCGCATTTCACCCAAAAGTCGATTGCATTTTAACAACATATGACCCATTTGACGGTAGCTAAATTTACTTTGGTTGTGATTGTGATTTTCCAAAATAATATAGACCTTTGGTGTATTTATGAAAATATTCATTTACACACCTATATGTTTCTTTACTGCAGATTGAAACCACACGACCAATAGTTTTAATCACATTTTAGACACATATGACAGCAGTATGTGTTCAAGAGGGCGACGGCCGTGGAGACAGAGTAATGAGATAACACCATGTGGAGTGCGAAACTGAGAGGTTCTGGCAAAGCCTTAGTGATGTCTTCACCTACGGGTGGCTAGACAAAACCTGATGATGAAAAGTGAGAATTGCATTCCAGAATTCCATATTTAATTTGCTTAAAAAGCTCACTGCATCTCAGCAGGTAGTGATATTTACAAGACCCACAGTGGTAAAGCAGTTTTATTGTGACTGATCCATGTGTCTCTATGCTCTCCGTCTCGTTGCAGGGTGTACGAAAAGCACAGCACCAGTACCTTTAACCTGAGTGTGGCGCTCTACACAAGCCAGAATTTCAGCCAGGTCGTCAGAGCGTTCCCATTCGTGGTGAACCTCGGCACCCCGATTTACGCAGAGGTTGGAGCGGCGCTTGCGTGTGACCAGTGTGCGTCATTTATGCGGGAAGGGATGGTACAGATGGTTGCTGATAACAAGGACGACAAAGTCGCAGTGGTACCCACCAGATATACCAGGGCTCCGACTGTCTCAGAGCTGGCGCTTGATTATGGCATAAAGTTGGCATGGGGGTGGAGAGGTGGCAGTGACGATGGCAGTCACTGATTGTAGAAAAGATACAAGAAAGTGTCTGTCCGTTTCTAAAGCACTGTTCTGTCCTCACCACGCAGCACGCCACAAGGCTTTACAAAGGGTTAGCCAGTGCTTCCTCACTCACAAACGCAGAGCCAGTATTACGACTTTTAATAAAGTAGCAGAAATGTAATTGAACTGAACTGAAATTGACTGTGAGCTTTAACTTATGATAAAACTGTGAACAAGCAACAAAGAACACAATCACATTGCAGTAATGTGTCACTCAACAACAAAAGCATGTGCATAGAATGAGCTGCACTATTCATACAGCACTACAGCCTCTGAAGGCAAACCATAACATATTGTCACATGTCTACACACGCATGAAACTATGTAGGGCACAATTGTTGGAATATATGCGAATTACTACACACGTCAATACATTTACTCATCACGTTGTTATCCGTTCCTTATTCTTAACAGAACAGTAACAGAAGCATTGTCTGCATATACTTATGTGTGAACTCGATTTTCCTCACGTGGTCGATATTCGACATCTTGAAAGTTAAACATTAACAACGTTATTGATTAATCTCTATTCATAACTCATTTATTCTACATCTACACCGACTAGAAACGTAAACAAAATAGCATGAACTAACAGATGAAGCTCTTATATTCCCGAAATTACAACTTATGTAAGAGTGTAATAGCTCGTTAGTCCAGCTTTCCAACTTCAACACGTGGTACTAACAGATTAGATCCACTTAGTCGATTAATACTTGTCGATCTCTTATGTATAAAAATGGAAGTCAATTCCTTATTATCAATCCCTAGAAATCTGGATAAGAATATAATATAATGTGATCGGCTAGTACCCGTGATGGTGCCACCACCTCAATGGGCTGCCTGCCCAGGACAATGTCTGCCACTATGAATTTACACGAGACATGACTTTCACGTTATAAAATGCCAGCACACAATGCTGCACTAAATAAATAAAAACACTTTTCAGTTGTCATCTTCTTTAGAACCACTTCGCCTGTAGATATGTTTGTTTTGCCTTTTCAAAATCAGTGACTTTTAATTTGAAGGCTTTCATGACGAATATTATCAATAGATACATTTTTTGGGGTTCAGTCACGTAAATAATGTTTTTCGAAAACCCTCCACCACCCGACAACAGCCAATGAGTAAAGTATGTCAACGTTGACAAAACGTGCCGATTCTTTACTATAGTGAAGACTTGGCACGTTTTCACTATAGTGAAGAATTGGCACGTTTTGAATATAGTGAAGAATTGGCACGTTTGGTCAACGTTGACATACTTTATTCATTGGATGTTGTCGGGTGCTGGAGGGTTCACTACAACCATGTTTAACGTGACCTAACCCAAAAAATGGAATCTATTGATTTTCAGTTACTTTTATTTTCATATCTGACTTAAAGCACTCAGTTACTTGCACATGTTTTGTTACACTCTTCAGTATTGCTGATTTCAATATTATTTTTTATTTGGGTTCATCCTGACCTGTAAAGCTTGTAATTGATTATACAACTTCGAATTTGAACCATATGCATTGTATCAGAGGTAGTCTAAATCTTTTTGTTGTTTCTAATCAATAAAATCAACAACTATCCTAAGGTTACCATGAAATGGATCTAACCTGTGAATCAGGCTTTGCCTGAATATGTCCCACCTCCCACCAAATAACCAAAAAGTAATGGTCCGGTATCCTTCCGTTCATCATCTCTATTCCCATTTTGTGCATTGCCCACGTGTCTGTCTGCGTGCGTCGATTCTCCAGGTTATGCTCAACTCCTACGAAAGTGGCCTGCAGCTGCTCCTTGAGAAGTGCAAGGTCTCCTCATTGCTAAACTCCTCTGACAGCGACTCCTACATCATAGTTAAAGACGGGTAAATGACGAAGCTGTGTTTGCTTTTCTGTAGTCGAGGCTGCGTTCAACTGGTTAGGTGGCAGTAGCATAGCAGTTAGCGTACTGTGCTACAAACAGTACGCTAACTGCAAATTTCGATTGCAGCTCACAGCCAACACCACTTAATTGTTTCTGAATCAGTCCCGGACCTTCCTTCGATTGACTCAGCCTCAAATGAGTACCTGATACAATGGGTAAACGTCGCCACTATGGATGCAAAGGCAGATGGGTGTGATGCTGGCCACTCACCCCTTTGTGTCCTGTGCTAGCTAGCAGCTTTTTACCATTTCTGGCACTTATACAGGTGTTGAGATCTTAAAACATCAAAATAGACATCTTTCACAAAGTGTCTATTTTGCAAAAGCCACACATACTTGTATCAAAATATGCAAACAAAAATCTTTGCATATATTATCAAAGCTTTTTGTTTTTAACGATTCATCAGAGAACATTGGACCGGTTTCATCCTTGTTAGCAGTCATCAGCACAACAGGGCCATCATTACATCTTGCTTGCTTGTACCTCAGGGGCTTTATCGATCACTCTGAGGACAGTTGGCCTCACCTAAGTGACAATAAACTAATTCTAATGCTTCTCTTCTAGAGAATATGGCAGGCTTGCAAAGCTAGCCTAACAAGAGTCATCCTATCTTCTCTGGCTTACGGAGGGGGTGGCATAAACTTAAAAGTCAAATGTGCATGTGTGTCGCATGTTGTGTTGATGCAAAGTTCACGTGTGCTCATTGGCTGATATTTGCTGACGATGGCAGATGCCGGGTAGATCCTTCTTACACCACATACGACAGTGACGATGACAAGAGGCAGATTTTCAGCTTCCAGAGCGTGGAGTTCTTCACTGACTCTCCGGTAAGCTCTTCGTGGACTCACTCTATCCTCTTTCCGATTGTTAATTACAGTAAATCCTTGACTTTCGCTGTTCAAATGTTCTGGTTATGCAAATTCGTGGTTATTGCAGTTCTGTATTCCTGCAAAGGCTGCTGTGTGGACACAGCATAACACAAACTAGTGTGAGCAACATACAGCATAACTTCCCATCAGCCATCTCCCATCCACCATCACTCTCTGTCCCGTACCTACTACTGCATATATCACATATTCGCTTCTCAGCCATTATTCCCGATCGTGATACATACAATCGCATTTTCGATTGTATGTATCACCGTTGTATATACCCTAATATGCCACCAAAACAAATAGTAACTATAAGCGCTAGCATATCTCGTAGAATGTAAAAATATATTTGCAGTTTTTAACATAAGCAGGCGTTTTTCTGGAAGGGATCCTACGTAAAAGCTAACGGTTTACTGTAAATTCCTGGCCTGTGTGAAATGTTTAAATGTTAAAACGCTACGTATGTGTGTTTTGAACATGCGCCAAAGATGTATGGACACACACGTGGAATTCCCTAACGATTCTGATAATGAGCAGCCCAGACATCCTATTTCCCAGCATCTTCCCCCAGCTCTTTCCAGGGGATTCCAAGGTCTTCCCCAACCAGTTGAAAGATATAATCCCTACAACAGGTCCAAAGTCTGCCCCGGGATCTCTTCCCAATTGGCCGTACCTGGTACAACTCCAGAGCGAAACACCCAAGAGGCATCCTTATCAGATGTCCGACCACCTCAACTGACTCCTCTCAATGCAGAGGACCAGCGATTCTACTCTAAGATACTCCCGGATCACTGAGCTCTTCAACCCATCTCTAAGGCTGAGCCCAGCAACCCTGTTGAGGAACCTCATTTCAGTGGCATGTATTCGGGACCTTACTTTTTTGGTCATTAACCGAAGGTAATGTCCAAAGGTGAGGGTTGGAACGAAGACTGACAGGTAAATTGCAAGTTTTGCCTCCCGACCCAGATCCCTCTTTACCATGACTTTCCGGTAGAGTGCCTGTTTTACTGCAGATGCTGCCTTTTACCCTCACTTGTGAACACGACCCCGAGATACTTGAAATCCTCCAGTTGGATCAGCTGCTCACTCAAAACCCAGAGGGAGCAAGCCATCCTTTTTCATAGCCTCAGATTTGAAGGTGCTGACTGTCATCCCCACCGCGTCACAATCGGCCACAAACCGTTCCAGTGAAGCCTGGAGATCACAGTATGATAAAGCAAAGAGGACATCATTTGCAAAAACGAAGATCCTACCCTGATACCGCTAAACTGGATACATTCGAGTCTTCATCAGCTACGCCTTGATATTCTGTCCGTGTAAATCACGAACACAATAGGAGACAAAGTGCATCCTTGACAGAGCCCAACGCCCACTGCAAATGGACTTGATTTAATACCAAGAATATGAACACAGCTCTCACTCGCTTGTACAAGGACTGAATGATGTGTAATAACGGCCCTGGTACCCCGTACTCCCACAGTACCTCCCACAGAACCCCTCGGGGCACACGGTCATAAGCCTTTTTCAAGTCCACCAAACACACGCAGACTAGTTTAGCAAATTTCCATGACCCCTCAAGAATTTGTGAGAGTGTTAAAAGCTAATCCGCTATTTCATGACAAGGACAAAATCCGTATTGTTCCTCCTGTGTCCGGGTTTTGACAATCGATTGGATCCTCCTTTCCAGCACCCTGGCATAGGCTTTCCCAGGGAGGCTGAGCAGTGTGATCCTTCGTTAGTTGGAACACGCCCTCCAATCCCCTTGTCGAAAATGGGAATCACCACCCCTATCTGCCAATCCACTGGTACTGTTCCCAACGCCCATGCAACATTGAAAAGGCATGTCAGAAATGACAGCCCTACAACATCCAGGGCATTCAGCATTTCTGGGCAGATCTCCTCCACTCCTGACATTTTGCCACTGTGTAACTTGTGGACTACGTCAGTGACATCCACCTAGAAGATGGTCTCGGACCCCCAGAACACTCCGTCCCTGCCTCCTCCTCTGATGGCGCGTCTGTCGGGTTAAGGAGTTCCTCAAAGTGTTCTTACCACCTCCTGATGATATGCCCAGTCGAGGTTGGCACCTCCCCGCCCTTGCTGATAACAGCCTGGGAGTGCCCTGCTTTCCCTTCCTGAGCCGTTGGATGGTTTGCCACTACCTCTTTAAAACCAGCCAAAAGACCTTCATCGCCCAACTATGTCCAGTCGATACCTCTCAACTTCCTGCACAAGTTCTGTTTTTTTTTATGTGATGTTCATCATATCACTCTATCCTAGAAAGGTTATTTCACTCAAACATCTGCGTGTGATCCCATCCACACACTCTCCAAATGCACAGGGCACAGAGCTTTATCATCAGCAAATCATCTGATGACATGAACGGAGGAAATTTCTGGTGCTCATTTCACGTCCTGTGCCATCATTTGGCAGGTGTACCTGGAGTGCCACGTGCACGTGTGTAACATCTCCGATTGGAACTCGCGCTGCCGGCGGGGGTGCATGCGATCCAAGCGGTCGGTGCGTGACCTCAGCCAGGAGAATAACGCCGACCACAAGGTGGACCTCTCCCAGGGCCCCATGCTTCTCGCAAAGACGCGGCAGGGTGAGCTACTCATCGATTGGTCACCGTCACCATTATCCTTTATCTTCAAACTTAGAGCCGTTATTGTCACCTTTTGCATCCCAGCAACTAGAAATCGAATACTGGCCACGACCAACACAAGCTTTCATCAAAATTATTATCTCATGCCAACATCAGTGTTTTGGGAGATTAAATCAGCCACGCATCTTAATCTGCCATCACAGGAATGTTGCCAGCCTATCCACGCAATTAAAAATACGATTCTTGTCTCCTCTTTACGTTACTTGACCACTCTGATAAGTGCATTTCCGCCTGTATCACATTGCATTAAAAACATTATAACACTTGGATTGTATTTGGCCACTCGTAACCTTTTATCTTTCGGTCCCCAGTCTCCGGCTTGAGCGGTTGGACATTAGTGTATGCGCTGGCTGCTGCGCTGACCGTTGCTGCCGTCTGCGTGGCCATGGTGAAGGTGTACAGGGCCCGCACCAAGGCTGCTCACTGCCAGCTCCTCGTGCCTACTGAGGAATGAATCAGACGCACGCATTAAACACAGAATGGTTCATTTGCTTTTAACCTCCTTGGGGCATTCATTTATAAGCTCTTAAGCAGTACGTTTAGATTTTTTTGGGCGTAATGGGAAACAGGCAATTTCTTATCTTTAGATTTACATCTTATTCCAAACTCAATGTATGATCATAATGTCTACTGGGACAATCGTGCATAACCAAACATGCATTTCAAACGAATTACATCCTGAAGGAAAATATTCAACCTCTACACAGATAGTATTGGTCTCATGGCTGTGTGGTCAATTTTAACTCCAAGACACTTGATTGACACCGGGTTGCCACACTTCATCAATAAACATACACTTTAAATAAATAATGTCTATTGTACATTTAGCTCTGTTTGCCTGCAGACTATAATAATGTAGTACCAGTGAACAAAATACGTTGAGCCCTTTGAAAATGTAGTGCTGGGTGAATGCTCCTCCACAGGGCATCAATCAGAGTGATTGTTTGCCCATACTTTTCCATGATAATGTTAGCCAGAGCTGAGAATACAATTCAGGTTTCTTGATTTATAGCTCAACCAACTCCTCTAATGCTCAGCCCCCCATATATAGATGCCCATAAAGAACTGTGTTTAAAATATATTTTAATCTGCAACGTTTCATTGATTTACGCTTCCGTACAAATAAAATGGTATAACGAGCTGTGCCTCTTGTCGTTAATTTACGTAACATTGTATATACAACCTGGGAGAGCTGTGTAAAATAATTTTACTGGGTACTCTGGTTTCTTATCACGATCCATAGACACAGGGTGCCCAGGTTAAATGGCCTGCCGACTAGCTTGCCCCTGTTATGGATTGGCGTTGTCATGGGTATAGCCCTGCCTTACGTCCCGTTTCTCCCAGGATAGTTTAAAGTCCACCGCAATCCTGTACGGGATTAAGCGGAAACTGATAATGATCATCAAGAGTTATATGCGAGCACCGTCCATTTGAGAACATCAAGACTGTTGTTATCAGCTGGGTAGTTTCCAGCGTTAAATACTGCCACTGCAGTAATGTCGCTGTGCATATAAGGCTGCTGCCTGATCACACCGATTCACGGAAGCTTGACTGCCGATGAGACACTAAATCGCATGTCGAAACCAGTTCACAGTTTGCTTGTTTTGAAAAAAGTGCTTTTGAAATAATTATGCACTTATAAAAGGCTGTCAGATGAATACTTTAAGTAGAATAAAAAAAGGATACATTTATTCTCTGGAGGGGTGTAGTGAAGCCGGAGCCTATCTTGGCAGGCGCATGGCACAAAGCTGAACCTAGCATTGCACCCCAGTCCATCGCAGGGCACCAGGGGCAATTCATTCAGCAGACCAATTAACCTAGGCAGCTTGTCTTCAAACTGTTATTAGGCTAATGGTTCTATGAAGTCAGATTCAATAGCTCTTGGGTTTTTTGGGGAGTGCAATAGAGATCGATTTACTGAGATCTTCAGGTATTTCTCCACTGTCACAAATTTCATTGATAACATGTCAAGTTTTCTAAGCCAAAGTCTTCAAAACATTTTATTTGTTCTACTGCTATTTTATCTGCTCCTGTAGCTTTGTTGTTTTAAATTCGATTAATATCTGTTCTTACTTTTGACTTAAGGATTTTCAAACCATCCATCTATTTTTTTATGAATGTCTGTAAGGGTCGGCAATGCGACGAAGGAGTGGATTCTGTTGTGTGGTGACGACAGCAGGAGGCGAGCAGCAACTTTAGTAAACAACAGTGCTCTTTATTAAGGGGTCTGGGTGCAGGGAGGTACAGCCGATAGGAGCAGTAGCACTAGCGTGTGGTAACGCAGAGCGAGGTGAAGTTCCGGCACCGCCCCTATGGGGTGGGTCGGTTTATATATGGCCTGTGATTATCCTGATTGGGTGCCCGTGCACAGGTAAGTGGATTATTAGCAGGTGTCCCAATCAGGGCGGAAAGGAACGCCATACAACCCTTACAGCACCCCCCCCCCCCCTTCTTAGGGGACGTCTCCTGGCGGACTCCCCAGGGCGGTCCGGGTGTTCGGTGTGGAAGGTGCGGATGAGCTCTGGGTCCAGGATGTCCCGCGCTGGCACCATGAGCGCTCCTCAGGCCCGTACCCTTCCCAGTCCACTAAGTACTGCAGGCGACCCCGCACCCAGCGGGAGTCCAGCAGCGTGTGGACTGTGTAGGCCGGCTCGCCCCCTATTAGACGGGGAGGCGGGGGTGGGGGGTCAGCGGGAGACAGGGGTGATGTCGACACCGGCTTGAGGAGCGACATGTGAAAGGTAGAGTTTATATTCATAGATGATGGAAGGCGGAGGCGAACGGCTAATGGGTTGATGATTTGGGTGATGGGGAAGGGGCTGATGTAGCGAGGAGCCAACTTGCGTGAACCCCCTCGGAGGGGAAGGTCCTCGGTAGACAGCCATACTTGTTGCCCCACCTCAAAGCAAGGAGCTGCCGTACGTCGCTTATTGGCTTGATGTTGACCTTCCCGCAAAGCACGCTCGAGGGCTGTCCGGGCCGTCGCCCAGGTCTCTCGACACTGCCGGACCCAATCGATAGCTGCGGGTACATCGACCTCAGGTTCCTGGTCAGGGAACAGTGGCGGCTTGTACCCAAACTGACATTCAAAAGGGGACATGCCAATAGCGGAGCTTTTCAGGGTATTGTAGGCGTATTCCGCCCAGATGAGGCAATGGCTCCAGGAGGAAGGCTTGGTGGAAGAGAGGCAGCGTAACGTCGTTTCCAGGTCTTGATTAACCCGCTCCGTCTGACCATTTGACTGCGGATGGAAACCCGACGAAAGGCTGGCGGAGGCACCAATGAGGGTGCAGAAAACCTTCCAGAACTTTGACGTGAACTGTGGGCCCCTGTACGTGACGATGTTTGTGGGTCGGCCGTGGATCCGGAACACGTGTTGTACGGCTAGCTCCGCGGTCTCCCGTGCAGACGGCAGCTTAGGCAGCGGTACCAGGTGACACGCCTTAGAAAACCGGTCCACCATCACCAGTATGACCGTGTTTCCACGAGAGGCCGGTAGTCCCGTGATGAAGTGCATGGAGACGTGTGACCAGGGTCGAGAAGGTATTGGGGAGGGGGTGGAGTAGTCCCATGGGCTTGGTCCTGGGAGACTTGTGGCGTGCACTTGTAGCGCAGGCCGCTACGAAGCTAGCAGCATCAGCGTCAACCGAGGGCCACCAGAATCTTCGCCGCAGAAATTCGAGCGTCCAAGCGGTCCCGGGGTGTGCCTTCAGATTGGACGCGTGAGCCCAGGTGAGGACTCGTGAGTGCACTGAAGTTGGCACGTAGAGCAGATGGGGTGGACACGACTCCGGAGCAGGTTTGGAACGCAGGGCTCGCCGGACGACCGCCTTGATACCCCACTGCACCGGTGCCACGATGTGAGAGGAGGGGATGATGGGCTCTGGGACGGGGTCGTGCTCAGGCGGGTCGAACACGTGGGAGAGCGCGTCCGGCTTCTCGTTCTTTGACCCCGGGTGGTAGGACAGGACAAAATTGAATCGGTTAAAGAACAGCGCCCATCTTGCTTGGCGCGAGTTGAGGCGCTTGGCGCTCTGAATGTAGGCCAGGTTCTTATGGTCCGTCCACACTATGAATGGTTTGGCGGAACATTCAAGCCAATGCCGCCACTCCTCCAGGGCCAGCTTGACGGCTAGGAGTTCCCGATTCCCGATGACGTAGTTGCTCTCCGCGGGCGATAGGCAGCGTTAAAAGAAGGCGCAGGGGTGCAGCACTCCATCCCCTGGACAGATTTTGGAGAGCACTCCCCCCACACCCACATCCGACGTGTCCACCTCCACAACGAACGGGAGCGTGGGATCTAGAAACAGCAGCACTGGTGCAGACGTGAAGTGGTACTTGAGGGAGTTAAACGCGGCCACTGCCTCTGGGGTTAGGCGGAAGGACGCGTTAATCCCCTTGGTGAGAGCAGTGAGAGGTGCAGCCACCGAGCTGAAGTTTCTGATGAATCACCGGTAGCAGTTAGCGAAACCCAAGAAACGCTGCACCTGCTTGGCCGAAGTAGGAACCGGCCAGTCGCGCACGGCCTGGGTCTTTTCTGGGTCCATCTGGACCTTCCCTTCAGAAATGATGTGACCTAGGAATGAGACTGTAGAGACGTGGAAATCACATTTTGCAGGCTTTACGAATAGGTTGTTTTCAAGCAGAGTGCTGAGCACCAACCGGACATGTTGTACGTGTTCCTGAGGACTGCGCAAGAAGATGAGGATGTCATCCAGATAGACACAGACGAAGCGGTGCAGCATCTCCCGCGGAACATCACTGATGAGAGCCTGAAACACCGCAGGGGCGTTAGTCAGGCCAAATGGCATTACCAGATATTCGTAGTGGCCGGTTGGGGTATTAAATGCCGTTTTCCACTCGTCGCCCTATCGGATCCAAATGAGATTGTATGCGCTCCTCAAGCCCAATTTGATGAATATAGTTGCCCCCTGCAGACGTTCACATGGTGTTGTCATGAAGGGGAGGGGGTAACGGTTCTTGACGGTGATTTGATTCAGTCCTCGGTAATCCACACAGGGGTGCAGACTGCCTTCCTTCTTGACCACGAAGAAGAAGCCCGGCCCCTGCCGGAGAAGTCGAAGGGCGAATGAAGCCCGCGTCGAGCGCCTCCTTTATGTAGTTCTCCATGGCCGCTGTCTCAGGCGGCGACAGGGAAAACAGCCGTCCCCGAGGCAGGCAGGTACCGGGCAGAAGGTCGATTGCGCAGTCGTATGGACGATGAGGAGGAAGACTAGTGGCGCGTCACTTGGAGAATACCTCCCGGAGATCAGCGTAGACCGACGGGACACGAGACAGCTCGGACGAGGCGTCGACAATTGACACCCCCACTGGGGTGTTTGCTCCGGAGCAGTCGAGGTGACAGGATGCCCCCCATTCTCTGATCACGCCCTTCCTCCAATCTATCACTGGGTTGTGACGTGCCAGCCAAGGATAGCCCAAGACTATAGGCTGATCACGGGAATCAATTAGAAGGAAGGAGATCCACTCGACGTGTCCTGACTCCACCTGCAGGCGGAGCGGCTCAGTCCTATGGCGCACTGTTCCCGCACCCAGAGGCTGTCCGTCCAGACCGATCACCGGTATGGAGGTGGGCAGGGAGGTGCAAGGGATGCCCCAGCATTGCGCGACCCCCTTGTCCAGAAAGTCCCCCGCCGCGCCGGAGTTGACGAGAGCTCAGAGCTGCAGGCGCTGAGACCCCTAAGACAGAAGCACCAGAAGTGTCAGCCGATCACGGGTGGATCTTGATATATTTATTAAAGCCCTCTCAGTTCCGTCTATTCTGGGAGGGCCGCGGCATTTCCCGACTTCCTCTGACGGTTGTTACCGTGGCACACACAGGTCGTCTGCCCCCAACGACCGCCCCGTTGCTGGTTCTTTCCTCAAAAGGACCGGGGTAGTCCAGCATCACCGAGGTTCATAGGTTCTGTCTCGAGGGGCGGGTCTTGGAATTGATGCCGAGTCTCAAATTCTTGTTTCAGAGGAGCATAGCGAGAGTCTGTGTGAGGGTCGGCAGCGCGACGAACGAGGGGACCCTGTTGTGCAGTGACGACAGCAGGAAGCGAGCAGCAACAATGGTACAAACAGCTCTCTTTATTGAGAGCGCGATGAGACAACAGTGTGAGCAGCACGAGGGCGGACGATAGCGCGGAGATAGCGAGAAGTTCCAGCCCCACTCCGAGGGCGTGGGCCGGTTTATATAGGAACCGTAACTGCCCTGATTGGGAGCCCGTGCACAGGTGAGTGGCTGATTAAGCACCTGTGTGCGGGTAAGTGAATTATTAGGCAGGTGTCCCAATCAGAGCAGAAAGGACCGCCATACAACCCTTACAGTCTGATGGTCGCGTAGGACCCGGGTGTCCCCCCTCACGAATCCTCTCTCACTGGCGATTATCGATCCGGATGGAGAATGCGATCATCTCCTCGAGGGAGGTGATCTCGGGTCGGAACGCCAACTCATCCTTACAAGCATCAGACAGTCCATTGAGGAAAGCTGGGATGAGTGCCGGCTCATTCCACCCAGTCTCTGCCGCGATCGTCCTGAATTCCAACGCGTAGTTGGCAGCGCTCCGGAGTCCCTGCTGTAGATGGTACAGCTGTGAACCCGATTTGCGGGCCCCGACTGGGAGGTCGAACACCCGCCGCATCTCCTCCATGAAGGACTCCGATTGAGTGCAGAACGAAACCTGTTTCTTGTACACCACAGTTGCCCAGGCCAGAGCCCTCCCTGACAGCAGCGAGATGATGTCAGCCACTCGTAACTCGTCCGACGGGAAGGAGGAATGCGCAAAAGTAGCCGGAACGCCAAGGAGCACTGCATTAAGAAGCCACGGCAGCTGCCTGGGTGGCCGTCATATCTGTCGGGTGTTGGAAGATGCAGTTCGCGTCCGGGTGTTGCTGCAGAAATGTCCACCCGCAGTGCGGCAAGTCGGTCCGTGAGGTTGCGTAGTGCCTGCTCGTGGAGCATGAGTGTTGACTCGTGCTGCTGTAGAAAAAAGTGAACCTTGTTGCCGTCTGTGTCGCCCGCTGAATCCATGTTGTGGCCGTAACTTCTGTAAGGGTCGGCAGCGCGACGAAGGAGTGGATTCTGTTGTGCGGTGACGACAGCAGGAGGCGAGCAGCAACTTTAGTAAACAACAGTGCTCTTTATTAAGGGGTCTGGGTGCAGGGAGGTACAGCCGATAGGAGCAGTAGCACTAGCGTGCGGTAGCGCAGAGCGAGGTGAAGTTCCGGCACCGCCCCTATGGGGTGGGTCGGTTTATATAGGGCCTGTGATTATCCTGATTGGGTGCCCGTGCACAGGTAATTGGATTATTAGCAGGTGTCCCAATCAGGGCGGAAAGGACCACCATACAACCCTTATAATGTCGTGAAATTCGTCTTCAGTATATTTTGTCCATCTCTTCAAAACTTATTCTCCCTCTATGAGCATGTCACAATTTTAAGCTTTGTGTATCCACCAGCAGTGCACCCTCCTTTAGCTGTAATGTCTTTGATTTTCCTATACAATGACCTCGCATTTTTGTCCTTTTGCTTTTCTATTTCTGTGCATTGTTCATTGTTCAGTTAACTGATTTATGCCTTCAAACCACTCCCTGGACCTCTTCTCATCCAAACTCATCCGGGCAAATTTCAAATCCCTTGCCAAATTCGTCACTAATCTGTCCAAAAAATCACTTCGCTCCAGCATCATTCCACCACTATTGAAATGTGCCATAGTCACTTCCACAATTAGCCCCGAGATACGATTTTGATTTGTTGAATTGCATTCCTGAATCATTTGTTGATAATGTTGTAGTGAATTTCTCATCTCATCTCATTATCTGAAACCGCTTAATCCTATATAGGGTCACGGTGAGCCGGAGCCTATCCCGGAAACACAGGGCGTAAGGCAGGAATACACCCGACGACGGGATGCCAGTCCATCGCCGGGCATTGCGGGACAATTTTAGTCTGCGAGCCAATCAACCTATCCAGGAGCATGCTTTTGGACTGTGGGAGGAAACCGGAGTACCCGGCGAAAACCCACGCGGACACGGGGAGAGCATGCAAACTCCACACAGAAAGGCACCCGAGCCGAGAGATTCGAACCCGGGACCTTCTTGCTGTGAGGCGTCAGCGCTAACCACTGGGCAACCGCGCCGCCTCTGTAGTGAATTTGTTTTCTAAATTTATCTCCAGGGCATTTCCAAGTGTACCTTCTTCTGCTATAGTACTCAACCCATGTGTTCATAATAACGTGACCATTCTCAACACACCAATCTATCCAGTTCTCTCATCTCTTATTTTTCTATCCAAGCCCATGAGGTCCAACAATGTTATATATTCGTTCACTTGCAAAGTTTGCATTCAGATCACCCATCACTATCACTACATCTTGTGGTTTACATTGCTTCGTTACTTTTATCAAGATATTCATAGAAATACTTCAAATCTGCTTTTTCACTCTCTGCTGTCAGTGCAGAAACTTGTATCACTGTGTCGTGCAACACGCTGGCCAAAATCTCCTCCTCGGACGTCTTAGCGCCTCGACGTGATCTCATTGAGATTATAGTGCTTTCCGGAACGATGCCAGGTAAGATTACAACAGGTTTTACCGTATCTGGCAATTATGCAGGTGTTAAGATCTTACCCGTATCTGGCGATTATTTAGGTGTCAAGATCTAACACCTGCATAATCGCCAGATGCGGTAAAACATGTTGTAATCTTATATTTGTATACTGGCAAAAAGTACCCATAGCGATGAGGGCGGCGCGGTGGCGCAGTGGTTAGCGCTGACGCCTCACAGCAAGAAGGTCCCGGGTTCGAGTCTCTCGGCTCGGGTGCCTTTCTGTGTGGAGTTTGCATGCTCTCCCCGTGTCCGCGTGGGTTTTCGCCGGGTACTCCGGTTTCCTCCCACAGTCCAAAAGCATGCTCCTGGATAGGTTGATTGGCTCGCAGACTAAAATTGTCCCGCAATGCCCGGCGATGGACCGGCGTCCCGTCGTCGGGTGTATTCCTGCCTTACGCCCTGTGTTTCCGGGATAGGCTCCGGCTCACCGTGACCCTATATAGGATTAAGCGGTTTCAGATAATGAGATGAGATGAGCGATGCCAGGTAAGGTGAGTCGGGCATTTCTTAAATGTAAGGGTGGTTTATTAACAACTTAACATCAACAGACCTTTCAACCACAGGTCAACAAAATCCAGCACTTTACGAGTTAACAGTAACTGTCTTACGAGCCCCGCAACTAGCGTCTCGCTTCTTCATGCTTTTCTCCCGCAGCTGCGGCGACTAGCACGCTCCCCAGACCACACACACAGACTCTTTCAAGTCCCCAACTGACTGAATCGCTCTCCGACACACAATCCAACTCCCTCTTTGATATCTCTCCCCTGGTGCATACGTGAATTCCAACACGTAGGGTGCGCAAACCTCTTGACCCTCCCCTGGTGCTTACGTGACTTGCAAAACGCAGGGTGCGCACTACCTCATTTACCCTCTGAGGCCAATATATAGCGCTCCACAGCCCTCGGCCCATCACGCAACGGTAACTTGAAGGTCGGCCGGATTCCAAGGCGTTAGCGTCGGGGTGCACCTAGACTAGCGCGGAGCTTGGCACCGCAACTGAAATATTGAATGGTTTAGCCTTTATTTTCACCAGCATGATTATAAGATATTGCCCAAAACACATGCAGAAAACTTTGAGATTTTTTCATCTAATATTAAGCCAACACCTCTTTCGTGCCCCTGACTTGAAAACATAATTTTCACACCTCCTGATACAATCGTTGCCTAATTCTTCCATCGCGTTTCATATATACCTAGAATATTGACGTTTAGTCTATTCATTTTCCCGCTTTAAATTGTCCAAATTCCCGATGTCATTAAGATTTCTAACGTTACAAGTTGCTATTCTAAGTTGTTTCTGGGTGCGAATAGTCGCAGGTTGACGGTGCAGAATCACTTGTCGTACGTGACTATCCTTACTGGGCAACGTGTGCAGATGATTTATAGTGTGTACCCCCTCACGCCATTGTGGTATTCGGTCAATTTATTTTTGACCAGTTTTTCTTGGCAAAATTCAGCAGTAGGTTGCCACATTTTTTCTGCAGGTTGTAGTTCTTCACTAACTGAAGCAGGTGTCCTCTGCCACCACCATCACCACCCCATCGCCACCGCCCCATTCACCACCCCCATCACCCCCATTGGCCCTGTGGCTCCTGCCAGTCATGCTCTCTCCCTCCCGATAGGGGCTACCCTGAGCTACTCCGGGTTAAGGCTGGCCAGCAACGTTTCGCCGCCAGCATCGGCCATGCTCGTCCCACGGCCAGATCGATATCTGTACAGCCGCCCCACAATGTCTTGAGAAGCCCGGGTCCTTTTCTAGACACCACCACAAGGACAGAGCGCCTGCTGCGCTGGGCAATGTTGTTCCAAACGCGAGGAGAAGGAGGGGCAGTCACTACAAAAGCTTTCTTCCGAAAAGACGGGGGAGGAGAGCGGAGTGACGAGGCGGGAGCTGCCTGAAACACGTCTCGAGTTACATAATTGAGTTATGGAGTTAAGAGTTTTACGAGCGGACAGTGCGATTGCGAGACCCGTGATTCATCGAACTCGGGGTGTTGATTTACATAATCCCCTGTTGGCGAGCTCCTGTTGTTTACTCATTGTCCCGTGGTACGTGACTCACTGTAAGACGTGACTATGGATGATGTCATCTGGAAGGCACGAGAGGGGGCGGCGCAGGGAAATATAAGGAATCGGTCAGACGGAGCGTGGAGAGTTGGTCGTGAGGGGGTCAGAGGGAGAGAAGAATCGCCTGGGGAAGAGTCGTCAGGATGTAGTCGCCGCTCGTGTTCGTTATGCCCGGGCCCGCGCACACTGTTCAATAAAACATCAAAAGACAAGAAGTCTCTGCTCGCTGGCTGAAAGATCGTGGAGTGAACGCTGATCCTCGCCGTGCCGTTATCGTCGAGCCGCAACGAGTCTGCGGTCCGAGTCGTGGTGCCACAGAGTTATTAATCTCAAGCAATCTACGATTGAGATTGGGTTTTTGGTCAGATGGGATTATCGATTCCCTCTCCGCATGAGTTAACCACTGTACTAACCACTACACTTCGAAAACTGCGGTCATAATATAAATTATAATGCAGAGGTTCAAACAAGGATTGGCCAAGACATATGTGACTGCACTCATGTAGGTTTTCACAACTCGACGAATGTGAATTGCTTCCATCCATCCATCCATCTTCTTCCGCTTATCCGGTGCCGGGTCGCGGGGGCAGCAGTCTAAGCAGCGATGCCCAAACTTCCCTCACCCCAGACACTTC
>JAZEWT010000019.1:13498699-13511461 GCA_036362905.1 Mordacia mordax | reverse complement strand
AGCGCCCGTCACGGAGCCGCAGAGACGGGGCCCCGGGCCGCGGCCGCCATCTTGCCCCCGATCGTTGGTCTCTGCGAATTGCTTTCACTAACAAAATGTTGTTACGGTGTTGGCACATTGGAACGAATCCGGTGGGCAATTTGAAACTCACAGGGAAGAAAACACCTGTTGCGACGCATACACTTTTCTGGAGCTGGTGCTGCTTGCGCCTCTTCATGTGCCGGCGACGATCACACTTGCGTTGGCGGGCACTCATCCACTCGCTCCATTATAGGCATACTGGGACTCTCCATCATAAACAAGAGGTGGGTTTATTCCGCCACGCCACACCGAACAGTGACCACGTGGTCAACTCGCGAACGCTGCCTCCAACGTGACCCTCTCTCACACTCAGACAGAACAGAACCGCCCAGCTTCTTCCGTGTGCCCTCTTTATCTACTCTCCCGACGCCACCTCGTCGCGTCAGCTCACACCACATTCTCATCCAACTCGCAACACCCACGTGTCGCCCTCGTTTCCGCTGGACCTCAGACCACGTGATGTTTAAGCACCCACAATTCGACCTTGAGTTACCCCCCCTCCCCCCCGTTGTCACCTCAGGCAACTCCTCGCATGCACCCAGTCAGTCACACGCGAGGCTTGGCACCACAGACCAATGGTCTCCTCGCTCACCCGCACTCGAAGAATTTGGACTATGAGGTTGTTGATGCAGTGGTGGCTTGAATGCGGCGGAATCAGTAGAGCGACGCATACACCTTAACAGTGGTACATAAATTTTGAATAACCCCACCTTTAACATAACCTTATGCTCATATCAGTGCAACGCATACATATATATATATATACACACACACACACACACGAGTCCCACGCAGTGTGAGTGTGGTGCGTAAAAGTATTTGTGGCGCCCGACGGAGAACCTTCTCGTACAGGGTCGATCTCCGCCAGGTACCCGGTTCCGATGTGCGCGTGCAGTTACGTGGTGCGGGCTTGTTATGGCTTACAGCGGCAACACCACGGCAAATATCAGCACTCACTCCGTGATAGATCAGCCAGCCAGCGACAATAGATGAGCAGAAACTTCTTATTTTCTATGCTTTATTAACTAACACACATAACGGGATAGCACCGCACATTGACTTCTATCCCCCTACGCGCTGTGCGCACCCACACACAATTTTGCCGACCTACATGCCGCGTTACCTCCTCACCGATTTCCCCAGAGAACTGTCCCGCGCTTATACACACGCGCTCCTTATAACTCCGTGAGGTTCTGAGTCACCCACGGCTCGTTGGTCAATCATCCACCTTGTGTATTATGTAATCGCGGCACCAGGTGCTACAAAACATCACGTCGGTGGAGTTACTGGGCCACGCCACCCCCCCGGCATGCTGCAAGGCTAGGCAGCACAGTGCTGTACAGTGGCATGTCCTCGTTCTGCAGGTCTCACTCTGTGCCGTCTTACAGCACAGGGCTTTGCAGCAAATCAGCCGCACTGTCACCACAGGTGCTGTTCTAGAGACGCCCTTAGACACTTGTCCTGCTGCTGTTACAGGTAAATTTGGTCGCGGAGCTGTTTTCTTAGGCACCGTCAGACGCCTCGGGAACACTTGCGGTAGTCCCACGAACGCCTTGTGTTGACTCAGGCACTAGGACGCTCACACGGTTGTTGCTGAACAGCACGTGGAGATTCTAGGGGATCTGTCATGGCCGATCTCATATCTAACGGCGCTTATTGGTGCAAAACTTGTCTATGCTTACACCAGACTACCGGTTGCGCCTCTTAAGGGCTTTATCATCTCAAGAGGTTTCCATTCAATGCCATACTAGTCGGAATACTCCCTCCTGAGTTTAAGCAGCCACTACTCTCATCTCGAGTGCACAGCTCCACAGTGGACAATGTTCAGCCTGTCATGATCTCTTGTACTCTCTTGTTCAGTCTTCTCCAAGTCTCTTCCATCTCTCCATTTTCCTCGTCTGTCTGCCCATCTGGTTTCCTCATCTCTCCATGTCTTACCTTTTAAACCCCTCTGCCACACCTAGTGCGTTTTAAAACATTTATCGCTTTTCATAAGCAACTCACCACAGTATTTGTATGGTTTGGCTCGCATGCTCGAGCTCCTGATCAATGTTCCTCCCTGAATCAATAGGACGCGGCCATGAGTTGGTACAATGTTTTAATTCCCGAGTGAGTCATTGGCGGTCAATCCCCGATTCTCCTAACTCAACAAATCCTGTGCGTACTCCTGTCTTGATGTCCTGATATTGTTGTTGACATGCCAGTCACTCCACAGCTCCGATTTGTAAAAAAAAGCCCTTAACGTTATTTTTGCAGATTCTCCGTTCTTTTGTCGTTGTTGCTGATTTGCCGTTCTCTCCGCAGTGCTTTGTGATCTTCGGGTGAAAGGCGCTCTATAAATACAATAATTATTATTACTCATCATCAGGTGCCCACTAGCCTTAACCATTCAATCACTCATCCCTAATAAAGAACCTGTCACACTACCTTATGTGTATGAGCTAGCCAACACACACCCAAATGCAAAGATTACTGCATGACCTCTAAGTCTAAGACAAAGAGTCAAGTGACTACAAATATACCAACTAAAAAATACAGTTATGCCTGGGTTCTTGGCACTTTCCAAAGTTGTCCATCAGTATAGCCATATCGAGTGTTCCTTCCATAAGGACGTTTCGCTTCCCAGCTTGGAGGCATCCACAGGCATTCCTTGCAACCGTTCCATTGTACGACACGAGTACGCCAAGTTGTTCTTTCACGGTTTGTTTGTTGGGTTTTCTCATTGATGGAAAACCGTTCAATACAAAAAACCCAACTATGAAATAAAACTAAACGTTAAAAAACTCAATTGTGCCACAGGAAAACATCAGCTCGGGGTAATAATGCTTTTGAGTATTAATTTCTAAACGAAATGGATAGAATTAACCGCCAGAATAAAAAAAATTACCTCATCTTTTATTAAAGTTTAACAAAAAAAATGTGTCAAATGAGCAAATGCAATCCAAGCTAAAATAGTCCTCTGGTCATGAGCAAAAACCACATCTTGCATCCTAGATGGATAAGCGTAAGGTATATGCAGCCATTTGGTGACCAGCGTCAGCTATTTTGGTGGTCATCAACCATATTGGTGGTGGGCCATACGTTTATAAGAATTATGTCTGTTGTATGTATGTATGTTCTCTAATCATTACGTGCCTGTGTCTCGGTGTAATTGCTAGCAGGCATATCCATGTTTCTTTACATACGTTTTAGATTACTGTTCCACGTTTTTTGTTTTGATCAGTGTCCACGTTTCCAATCCACATCACACCAGGTAATATGCACCAACTAAAAACGTTCCTCTTCAGGCACATTGGTAAGATGCGTTTCAACTTCGAATTTAATTTACAAAAGCACACCTGCTGTTTCTCTCCACTTTATTTTACAGTTTTGTTCCTGGTCTGCCTTTGAGAATTGCCCTACATACTCAACCCTAACACATTATACAACTCGATTGCTTTACTCATACGTGGTTACCTGTGGTGCATCACCACAGGAAGGAAAGTCGAGTCAAATCTATAACACATGACAAAAGGAGAGTGAAGAGGGGAGAGAATGGGAAATAAAACGAAATTGAATGTAGACGTATCATCACAAAGCCATGAAAGACTGATGGTGCCAGGATGTCAGAGATTAGAAGAGAAGGAGGAGAGAAAAGGAAGGAGCAAAAGCGACCTGCACGGAGCAGTGTCTGATTTAACAAGGGGTGGCCGGGGATGGGAGGGATCTAGAATGGGTGTCGCTACACAGAAACCGCATGATTTAGGGGAGGCATGAAATATATTTGATTCAATAGAAATGAATGCATCCATCCAAGCTATCGTAATCCGAGGACTTAATGAAACGTTTTAATATTTATGAAACCGAACTGTGAATGAAAAGTGCTCAAGAGAGATAATCCTGAAGTAGCAAAACATAACTTGGAAGATGAGTCTGTCGGGGAGATAAGTTCTCTCAAGACTCAACGATGATGTTAACTACATGATATGGCTTAAAGATTGTATTGGATAAATAATGGCATAAACGCGATGAAAGAATAACATCTCCGATTCACTGAAAGAGTGCTTCTTATAACCAACGGAAAGTAAATACAGCAAATGATGAAATTAACAAGGGATGCAACGTCTGAGGCAAGACAAACAGAATATTTTCCGAGCCAGAGGAAATCACTATGGGAAGGAAAATGCGAATGTGTGTACCTGGGGGCAATTACTGAATTATTTTACCAGGAACAAAAAAGCCAGCTAAGTAGATTTGAAAAGGTGACCCATTTGTATTTTCACTTCCAGTTTTCGTTCGTTTGCCTACACGCACCCTACAACAACAAACCGACATCGAGGCAGGCCTTACCGTTCACCTTTAAAAACAAAGAGGAGATTGCTTAAAATAGTTATTACAGGCAAAGGTTACCACACAATAACCTCCATTTGCAAACGTATTTCATGTACAATTAATCATCGTATAAATACAGTATTTGCTAGAGTTCAGGCTACAAGTCTGGAATAGTTTTTGTACATAATTTGTACAGCATTGTCTACATTTCATTTTTTTAACCCCTGCTTTTCCCCCACTTGAGTTTTTTCTTTTTTGCCAAATCGACAAACTGTTCTACGGTCGCAAAAGTGAGTGGTCATTACCCACGCCTGGATCTCATCGACGACAATGTTGTTTCCATTCAGCTAAAGAAGCAGAAACCATTTCAACACCATAACCATTGCAAGAAACAAAGAAAGCACACTTTGTATACATATTATCCGTTTTCCATTAGCTTTTGCTTTCATTTTTTTGAAGGAATGCAGCGGCCTTCAAACCAGCTCAAGACGTGAATCCAAAAAGGTATCTGAATCTAAGTCGGCCCAGTCGACTTCATCCCACCACCATCACCACCACCACAATCCTTACAGGGTTGACAAAAATGAACGTCACTATTGCCAAAAGACAACGGTGATCATGCCATGGAGAGAATAACCCGTGTCATGGGAATGCGGAGTTCCCACCACTGGCCGAGGGACGCCAAAGGGGTTGAGTGCCACACCATGCTTGAGTAGAAATATCATGTTCTAGACACATATTAATGATGTATTCATTACCCTCGGGAGTGGTGACACAGTAGTGAGCATGCTGTACTGTGAACACGTCCACTTGGGTTTTATTCCTGACCACAGCTATCATCAGTGGCAAGTGATAAATGAACTTGTGCTGGGCTCTCTATTCACCAACTTACATTGACCAGCGTGGTAAAGTATGTCAAACAAACGTGACCAATACGGCGTGAGGAGGCCTTCATCTAGCCACAATAGCAGACAGAACAAAGTGCATTTCATCTTTTCTCTTCTTTGTCCTTTCCCTGTGCCAGGAACAGCGATTGAGATTTACTCCATTGGCCATTCACCCAATCTTTCCGAATTAATGTTGTAACAGCCTTGCTGCCAGACCTAAAATGAACGTATTCAGATCTTTTATAACTATTCATTTAGGTGTAGTGTTCTGGAAGAACATAATAACGCACGTCACATTGTCCCAAAACTAAATCCCAGCACATTCCTTAATAGGACCATGATGACGTCTCAGGCAATGGCTCTTCTGCAAAGCTAACGGTATACGAAGCGTTGTCTATTAGATTACAAAGGCCAAGTACTCTTGGAAAATGAGCTTTCTGGCTCCACGCGGTTTACCCACGGAGTTAGTGACGAGTGTGCCGAACTTGTGTTATTCGTACACCGCTACCAAGGCGAGATCACTAAGTAGTATTCAGAAAGTTTGCTTTACTTTGGAGTTAGCAGCTTTAAGTGACAAAAAGAGTTAATTACAGTACTTATAGAGTTCATTGTATGGCCATCTATGGGGAAATGATATAACAGTAGTGATCATAAGTGGATTCTTAAGTGATCCGATCAAGCTGTCACGGGTTGTGTTAAAATATGTATATGTGGGCTCTCAAGCCTTTCCTCTAAATCAGCCAACACAATGATTGGAACGTTTAATTTCTGGTTATGTAAACTTCTGAAGCTAAATCGTAATCTACCGTATCCCCAGATATCATGTTCAATATCAAAAGGAAAATCTGTGGTCTGGCAGTCCTCTCGTTAACGTCACTGTCCACATTCAGATTAGCACCAAACTTATCTATACGATTCATCCCTATATTGTAATCTGTTATTTTTAATTAGTAAGCTAAGAAGCGTTTGGCCTCATGGGCTATTGTGAAATATTTTACCAAGATCTCCCTTGACTTCTGATCTCAGCAGGCTAATACCTGATTTTTAAATAAAGGCAATCCATCTTTTAACCGTGTCTTGTCTCAACAATAACAAAATATACCTATTTTCACGGCAATACGCTTTCATTTTTCAGTTACTTTTTTGTTTCATTTACATTTTTGCCTCTGTGTTTGTTTTATCACCTGCAACTTTCATCCCTTCAATGACGCAAATAAATGAACGATAACACGGCAGATAAGTACATTGATAATAACAAAATAGACGCAAAGGAAAGCAACTGAACGCAGGCCAACAAACAGTAAAATAAAACAATTCATAAACCACGTAAACCATAAACAGCAACGAGCACAACAGCGACAGTAACAAAGTCCAGCCCTAATCTGTCGCGGAGTATCCCTCACCTCATGGGTTTCTCCATACGCATATCTTGCTGGGGAAGCTCTAGAAGTTAAGTCAGCGGTTCTTCCGAATACTGTCCTTAAACATCACTTGCAGAGTTCACAGTGTAGTAGAGGTCGGGGTACAGGGAGAGGGGATCAAGTTCTTGTGTTCGAGCAGCATCTTGCAGCCGTGTGCAGTCCAAGAGTTATTTTATCCAGGCCGCGTGAGCTGAGGTCAAATGGGGGCCACAAACAAAATGGCATCTTCACCAATTAATAGCTCACCAGGCCCCATACAGACAGGAAGGCTGGGGAAACAGGCTGCTGTCCAGTCGCAAGAAGAAGCAATCGTCTTCACAGTTGCGAGTAAAAATCTTGCAGAGTTTACGAGACGTGCAATTGAAATCTGAAACATTTGCTTAGTAGATAAATAACAAGCATGAACATCAGAAACCACAGAGCAGGATTTCTTTCTTTGAACAAATGAATAAATGTGAACTTGTTTTCATTGTCTTGCCACCATTACTACTCTTCAGTTTTATGAAAGTACTTTACTTTTGTTTTGCCTCTTTACTTGTTTTATTTTTTTACTATTTGCCTATATTCGATGTACTCATTAACATATTAAATACAGAGTAAACAGGCTTTCACAAGCTTAGAGAGCAGGTTCACTTAAATTAAGTCAAATCTTGAGGGTAATTAGAAACAATCATTTTGAAGAAAACATATTTTTTTTATTGTTGCTACAGTTGTCACTGTGGGATTTTGGTTGTTGTCCGTACCTAAAATAAACTAAAATATTTAGTCCATATAGGCTTGAGGGCCATGTATATGCCTCAATAGGTTTGTTTTAACTAATGCAAATATAATGTGGCATACTTTTTTTGAAGGATTGGCTGTAGTTTAAGCAAACATGCGCTGGTAAGAAAACAAAAACTCATTGCTCTATAAATAAAAAAAGATTGCCAAAAGTTCTACCACCCTAGCAAGGACTTTATAAACACGAGTAGTCCACTACATCAATTCTACTAATTGATTTAAAATACAGCAACAGAGCCATGGTAACACAAAATTTAAATTAAAAAAACAGCACTGACCTCAAATTCCATGCTCTGCTCAGCTATAATTCCAATCAATGTCTGCCTATTTTATTCAAATTGGCCATGCATCCAGAGTAGACAACACGCGCCTAGTGGGTGGTGGGTGTGTAAAGATGGAGTGGATTTTGGCCATCAGGATTTGAGTTCTAGAAATAATACCTTGGCAAATTGTTGAACTTGGTTGACAGTGGTTTTAAAAATGTAGTAGTGCCAAGGCAGAGTTTATTTTAAAACGGTGTTATCTTCTCTGCCTTTTGTAAGTTGCCACCAGTTTAGTTCCAGAATTCGACAGCTTCAACTCTCCTCTCCTGCCTTAACAATGTAGCACACTTTGAGACACGTCTGCCACTTGGCAGGCCATGTCACACCATTTAAAATGTTCGTGTCAGATTTCTGCATTTCAGATGTAGGAATTTAATCTGGGGACACGGGGAGGTAAGCAATCTTTTCCCAATCGTTTTCTTCATCGAGCAGTAAAGGTCGTTTTATAATGTCTACAGACGTGGACAGGACTCCAGTTTAACGTCTCGCCCAAAAGACGAAACATCGTTATGTCTCCACGCACAAACGCCACTTTTAGCAGAACTAGCCAGGTCGTCCTCTCATTACTGTTCACCTTCTTTCTCTCTCACACATCACCGATTCAAGTACCACCTTGATCAGGCACAGATTAATACGAGAGTCCTATTTTCTGATGACACCAGCCCACATCTAATTTAAACTATTTCTCCGGTCTCGATCAGAGTGAATTTTTACAAAGTGTTACAGCAATTGACTCATGAGCAGGCTAGCGAATAATCGCTCAATATGCTGAACAAAAGGAAATGATCTCCCTTTGTAAAACATTAACCTCCCATGCTCCTCACTTGGTGAAAAGTAAATTATAATGAAGTGAACTGAAAACTTCGAGTGAACAATTCAGCATGGCCTGCTATAATCTGAGAAGCAAGACCATCTGCACAATTTATTTTCGGTGTTGTAGAGTTTCAATTGGAACAGCCTTTGGGGCTCCATATGTGAAATATTTGGCAGTGGTGCTGGAAGTAGCAATTATAAGATGGCTTTTGTTTTGTCAGTTCACGTGGCTCCAGGAGGCCACAGGTCTTGTTGTCACAAACTTTGCTCTGAAAATGCTGTCCTATTTCTCTGCATCCATCAGTATTGGTGGGAGCCATGAGAGTCAATGGCACACACTCGTGACACGGATGCTTAAATCTAATCACATTTGCCCTCCAAAAAAGGACACTGAGCAGAATGATTCTGGTCAGATAACGTTAAATCCTGACGTTTTCCATTGCTTGACACAGGTGTCCCTACCCCCTTCTCCTTCCCACAAAGCACCAATTATTGAGCTTCCAATTAAGATTATATTTGCACAAATATTTGCCGTTTACTTGAGAAAGCAATGTTTGGGAAATCGATTAGATTACACTAAGTTTACATGCTTAAAAAACGAGCTTCACTCAAGACCAAGGCAAATTATTGTACCTTCCTATTTTACCATGCATTTACAAGGCAGAGAAATTTTGCTTGAGTAATCATTCTTATTGAAAGCCTGTTATCCAGTGACTGCATTGCTCACTTTCAGACCAAAAAGCTCGTAGGCCTCAAAAATTATACTGCCTTAGCTGAAGGCCGCACATTACTGAAAGAAAAGATCATGTATATGCCCCCAAAAAGATGTGTAATTAACGTGGAACAATTCGGTTCACATTACTAGGTGCTAGAAAGTAACGGCCATTTTGAAACATTCATCAGGCCTAGCAGCTGGTGATGGTCGCCTAGTCGGGGCCTTCCGGGGTGGCCGGCCAACAGAAGGCATTATACGGCGGATTCATAATGGCCAGGGCACCCGATTTAGCAGCTGGTACGACCGTGACGGCGAGAGGTGGCACTACCGCCACTGCTGCTGCTGCCGCCACTGCCTGGCCCCGCAGCGGTGGCACCGTTTTGTGGCCCGGGCTGCTCAGCGCCACCCTCATCCGTAAACAGCTGCTGGATGACGTCGAAGAAGTTACTCAGTGGACTGCCTGGGACAGAACGCACACGGAGATGCGAGGGATGTGGAGATGTATGGACATGGGTACGGGGTGAGGGAAACAAGATGCAGGAACAGGCGGTAGAATGACAAGACGTGGCACGAATGGATCGGGGAAGCAAAGGGGCATGGGGACATGTGACAGTGGAAAGTGAGGGGTGTGAGGGATGCATAGCAGAATTGGTAGGCAGACAGGGGGGAAGGAATATAGGCACACGCGAGGAAGGGGAGTCAGGGGGGTGAAAGGACGTGACATAGAAATGGGGGGCAGAGGGACATCCTGACAAATAGGACAGGACAATTAAATAGGGAGAGACAGGGTCATGGAGTTGGGAGAGGGGGTGGGTTAAAGATATGGGGGACAGAAGGACATCAGAACATGGAGACATGGGAGACCATCGGAGACAGATATTTAGACAAGGGATCAGAATAGCGGGGGTTTGAGGGGGTGTTGTTGAGACAGGAGATGAGAGAATGCAGAGATTGAGAGATGAAAACAGAGAGGGCAGTGAGAAGAGTTTTAAGAGTTGAGATGGGGATAACGATGTGGTGGGAAGTTAAATAGGTGACAACATGGGGTGGAGAGAGAGGTAGGTTAAGCATATGTATAAAAATATGAAAAGAAAATGGTTCAGGAGATTAGAACAGGAGGTGAGAGGAAATATTGGGAAAATTAGGTGGGTGATGACGTGGGAGAACACAGGTGACATGAGAGATGAGATTATAAGGAAGACGAGGGACAGAGAGAGGCAAACGAAGGAAAAGTGACAGAAATTATCAAATTAAACAAACCCAAAGAGACAGAGACACAATGGTGGTAGAAGGGGGAACGCATAAACACATATTTAAAAAAAAACCATAAACACTTTATTGTTCTTACCAGCTGGCTGCATGGCTGCCTTCCCCCCCTCCCCGCCTTTCTAAGGTTTCCTCGCACCCTGTATCCGTATCTCATCCATGACCAGGAACGGAATTTGCACGGCGCGTTATGAATTGTATTATTATAGAATTTACCACAAATGCATAATAATAATAATAATGGTATTTATATACCCAGGAAAGGCCTTACTGAGTGTTAAAACTATTTTTCACGAGGGTCCTGCTGTAATGGGACATTGGGCCAATTCCATTTTATGGAGTGATTTTTAATATGGGGAGGAAAAATCAGGATACCCACAGAAAACCACCAAGGAGATGAGGATATAACACTACAAGTCCACACAGATGGGTTGACAACCCCACTTGCAGCACTGCTATATCCTACTTGTCGCTCATCGAATCTAAAAAATATCCTCCTCTGTGTTCATGAGTCTTTGCATTTTGAATCCAAGAGCCTCAACCTGCCTGGTGGCTCCGCACTTGTGTGGCTTGCAAGGTTATAAATCCAAAGCCTGGCTGGAGGTTGACTCAGCCCATCATCCCTTCGGGGTGGCTATAAAAGGTACAACTTTGTGTGGAAGTCAAAGAGTGGTTTGCCCTATGGACACTCATTCCAGCCAACAGAATGGGAAATTTAGGTAACAGGAAAATCACGTGGTACTATTAAAAATATCGTTAGCGCGTGGTGTTATGGCGATGGTCCCCACCCCCTCACCGGAGAGCTGTTGCCCAGGCGACTGCTCGCTCGAGCTCATCACCTGCGCCTGTATCGTCTCGACGACGCGCTTAAACCTCCGGCTTGGGCCTGAGGGTCAGGGGGCAGTGACAACGTCGAGTGAGCAGACTTCTCCCTCCTCAGCAGTGTATGCGTGTGCGTGTAAATGTTATCTCCATCATTATCCGTACACGCTTAATACTGTACAGTGTTACAGAGGACCAGAGCTTATCTTAGAAGCTACAGGGTGGAAGGCAGGGTTAAACACAAGATAGAACACCAGCAAATTGCATGGTACCAGGGGGAAATGTATTCAGGCCATTTAACTGTGGGCAGAAAACAAAATACTCAGCGAAAACCCACGCTGGGTTCATAATGCCGCATTATGAACCCGGAGTTCATTTCCCACTCACGGCCAACACCAGTGATGATTTTCTGTTCTGGTGCTCGGTATCCCCTTGATTGACTGAGCCACAAATAAGTACCCACTACAGTGTATAAGCATTGCCACTAGGGAAATAAAGGCATCCCAGTGTGTTGCTGGCCACCCGCCCCCTTCTGTGCTATTCTGGCCTTTATAGCTACGACTCGCTAACAGCACTTGCCCCTATAGTCTCTTAAGGCTATAGGGGGTCTTTCTGGGAATACCATTTAGTAGTAATAACAATAATTGCACTTCTAGAGCGTTTTTCACCCAAGGGTCACAAAGCGCTGCACAGAACTGTGGAGAGAACATTATGTTAGCAACAACGACATCTCATCTCATTATCTGAAACCGCTTAATCCTATATAGGGTCACGGTGAAGCCGGAGCCTATCCCGGAAACACAGGGCGTAAGGCAGGAATACACCCGACGACGGGACGCCGGTCCATCGCCGGGCATTGCGGGACAATTTTAGTCTGCGAGCCAATCAACCTATCCAGGAGCATGCTTTTGGACTGTGGGAGGAAACCGGAGTACCCGGCGAAAACCCACGCGGACACGGGGAGAGCATGCAAACTCCACACAGAAAGGCACCGGAGCCGAGAGACTCGAACCCGGGACCTTCTTGCTGTGAGGCGTCAGCGCTAACCACTGCGCCACCGTGCCGCAACAACGACATATGAACAGCAAATCAACAATAATAACGTTTGTTTTTTTTTTGGGGGGGGGGGTTGTTACAAATGTTAGCTGTCGAAAGAACGGCATGCTAACAATATCAGAGCATGTATGTGCTCTCGATATAGACTATATATGTACATATGTATGTTTGTGGAAAGCTGTGAGCGAGTTAGACTGGCAAAACAGCTCCTAGTGGTCCCAGTCGGTAACGCTGTGGTTGCTGCTCTCACAGCTTCCACAGCGGCCAAGGGGGCTCTAGACAGGTGC
>JAZEWT010000019.1:13479230-13497496 GCA_036362905.1 Mordacia mordax | reverse complement strand
GTTTGCAGATTTGCAGAGCATTTCTGTAAGGTCTTGGGGGAGGGGAATTCCCACAGATCATATAATACCATGGTACCACATGGGGGTGACCCTGCTGGAACTGTGGTACCTCAGATAATGGAAGAAGTAGCCACACCCTTTGAGTGGCTGGCAGAGATGCCACCTATAGAGGAAGTACATACGGCGATTCAGAGCCTGAAACCAGGAAAAGCACAGGGAAGAGATGATCTTCCAACCGAAATGCTGAGGGAAGGTGGTGCTTGTCTGCAGACTGCCCTCTATGACATCATTAAAACCGTCTGGAGCACTGGAAGGGTCCTGCAAGAATGGAAGGATGCCAGAGTTGTCCCCCTCTTTAAGAAAGGGGACCACACCGATTGTAATAATTGCAGGGGCATCTCGCTCCTCAGTGTGCCAGAAAGGTCCCAGCAAGGATAATTCAACATTGCCTTGCTAGGCATGCTGAGGAGCGGCTTGCAGAACCCCAATGTGGTTTCAGGCTGGGACGGTCTTGCACAGACGCCATAGTCTCTCTGTGGTTGCTAGAGCAGAGATGTAAGGAATTCCAACAGAACCTGCATCTCTGCTTTATTGACCTGGTCAAGGCCTACGATACCATCAGCAGGCCAGGGCTGTGGATTGTTCTTCGTGCTTTAGAGATCCCTGACACCCTGCTCACCATCATTAATGACCTTTGTGAGGGTGGGCAAGCCCAGGTAAAGGTACGTGGTCTGGAGTCAGAGCCATTCCCTGTTCAACTTCAGGTGAGACAGGGATGCACTCTGGCTCCTACATTATTCAACATCTTTTTGACCACGTAGTTCGAGAAGCTTTCCATAGATATTCCAGTGGAATTTGCATCTGGTACAGGTACAATGGAAGGCTGATCGATGCCCGGGTGTGGTGAAAGGATGGCTCTCTATTGGCCAACCATGTTATCTATGCCGATGATTTGGTGATCGCTGTTCATTCTGAGGAGGAGTTGGGGGCTCTGCTGTTGAACCTGGAGAATGCCACAAAGAGGTGGGGTCTTACCATCAGTCCCACAAAAACAAAGCACCTGTCTGGGTATTTGGTTCCATAAAATACTCCACCTCCTCAGCTCTCCATGAGTGACGGGGCAGTTGTGGAGACAGTGGAGAAGTTTTCATACCTAGGCAGTGTGCTTATGCCGGTTCCGGTTTGACAGCGGAGGTCTCGCTCCGAATCAGTCAGGCAGCATTATTGTTTCATCAGCTACGTAACGCTGTGTGGAAGCTGCCTGGCCTGTCGCTCCACACGAAGCTTAGAGTCTTCTCAGCTGCAGTCATGCCGTCTCTTCTCTACGCCTTCGAAACGTGGACCCTCTGAACATCTGCGCCGTCTTGAAACTTTCCGGCTTGCCTGCCTACGATCCATCCTGGGAATAATCAGGTTGGATTGGGTGAGGAGCTGACAAATTCTAGAAAGATCTAGACAAAGTCCCATTGGTGAGCTCCTCTGGCAGGCGAGGCTGCGGTGGCTGGGCTGCGTCATGTAGTCCACATGCCCAGCCACTGCATGCCCAAGAAGTTGCTGTTTGGCTGGATCGAGGGGGCTAAATGGGCGCGGCACAGGCTAAAGAAGAGATGGCCTGATGTGGCACAGGAGGACCTGGAGCTGAGTGAACTTGCTTAAGACTGGTACCAGCGGTGTCAAGATCGACCTCTGTGGAGGAGGATTGTGAAGGACGCTACAGGGCAGTTGGAGGCAGTTGCCCTCCAACAACAATGGATGGCGGAGGAGCGACGCTCACAACAACGAGCGGAGCGTCGAGTGGCTAAAACACAGCAAGTTGGCACAGTAGGGAGAATAGGAAGTGCATCTGCCAGCATCTCAGTCAGGCAACCCATAACACCTGGTTCTGTCCTGTGACCTCCTGTCAGCGAACCTTCGACACTTCACGTGACTTAAGGTGCATATGGCCTGGCACAGGTGCCATGGTGACGTCACCGCCACTTAGTGTGCGAATTGCGGTTGTTGTTGCCGTTGTGGAAAGCGTTTTTCTGTTTGAGCGCAAATGTGTTTGTGCAGGAGGTTCGTGAAGAATGCTACTGGGCAGTGGCCCTCCAACACCAACAGTGGGCAGAGAAGTAATGCTAAAAACAATGAGTGGAGCACTGAGTGGATAAAACCCAGTGGGTTGACACAGTAGGGAGTACAGGCGCTACCTTTTTCAGTCACCTCAGGCAGTCAGTGCATGGCACCTGGAACTGTTACATGAACCTTCGACATCGCATGGCCTCAAGGTACAGCTGACCTGGCACAAGCACCGTGAGAACGTCACCACCACTGTGACAAACGGCGGTTGTTGTTGTGTTTGTGCACAAGTGCACACACGTGGTGTACACGTGCGTGTGGGCGTGTGTTTACATGCGTGTGACGTCACCTGACAGCAAAGTGAATGTGAGTGAGAAGACGGCGCCGTCCTGTGCCGAGTCGGGCCCCTCACTGTACCCGATGTCCACCTGGAAGCGCACGGGCTTCTGGAAGACGGACGGGCCACTTGGCGCCTTGTACTCGGCACGGAAGCTTGTGGGGGACACCACGCTGTGACTTAGGCTTGGGATCTACGCAGGATGGGATATGAGTGGAGGTCACAGCAATACAGGTCGGTGGATTGAGTCCCTGCATCGCGTACGATGGACGTATGGAAAGAGTGCTGCTGGCAAGCAGCACCTATTAATGGCTAACGCGGTGCATGAGGGGATGGTTGGCAGTACTACGCCCGGCCATCTTTGTCTTCCCAATGCTGATTTTTCTGCACCATGCTGAGCATCCACATTATGATGGAGTTGGCATAAGGGGAGAACCAGGATAAGTTTAAATAACGCTCTGTGTCTACGATCACGAGCACGAATTGAACTCTGATCACGTGGTGTGCGGACCTCTGCATCACCACTCTCTACGTTGCAGCCGTGGGCAGCACACGTAGCAAGACAGGTTAAAATATTGCAGGCCGAGAGTTAGGGGAGGGTTGGGGATATCGCAAACATCGAGCTGGAGAGTTGGAGCCACACGGGCCGGCAGCTACCGAAAGGAAGGCGTGCACTACATCCGCCTTGATGGTGCTGATCGGTTTGTTCTCCACCATCAGGAAGATCTGCTCGCCCTTGTCGAGGCTGATGAAATTCCCAAACCACGACTTCTTCGCGAGTCTAGAGCAAATGAACACACATACAAAGACAAATAGTCCATGTGTAGGCATTCACACTACTGGGGCAAGTGCAGTTCGCATGGAAGTACTGATGCGTGGATCTGTGTTGTTCGTATATCAGTCCGTGTTGCGGTGTTACCGCCTGTGGATGTTGCTATGTGTATGAGGATTTCGGTCTTACTGTGAGTATGTGGTTCTCTGTATCGATGTGTGTTGATCTCTATGTCACTGTACGTGACTAGTGTATGTTTCTTACTAATAAAATACCTTTCTCCGTTTTAACTTGCTTACCCCTTCCCACTGGACAACTCTTAAAAATAGCTACATAGCTCAACGACTCCTTGCAGCTTTAATAAAGACTGAGTGACTGATGTGGATCTCTGTTCCTGTGTGATATGAATACAGATAAAGATGTATATGCCCGGCGATGGACTGGCGTCTCATCGTCGGTATTTCCTTGCCTTGCGCCCTGTGTCTGCCGGGATAGGCTCCGGCTTCACCGTGACCCTGTAAAGGACTAAGCGGTTTCAGACAATGAGATGAGATGAGATGTATATACGTGCGGTGGTCTGTATGTGTGGGGTTCTCTGTGTTGATGCTGTGCTTCCCATCCTCTCACTCTGGGGATGACTCCGGAGTGAGGCTCGTCATTTCATCCGCCGTTGGAACTGGATAGGGGGAGAAGGGAGGGGGGGCAACGTGGATGCAATCAATCCCAATGGACTCAGCCAAGGCAATGCTAATACCTAGATGTGCAAATGACATCAGATATTGGTAGGGAACCTACGATCCCACGAGCCAAACAAGGCCCACTACTTAGTTTCAAGTGACCCACATCAATGTGGCCCGTGACCACGTGAAGCCTGCCTCTTTGAAACGGCCCACAGAAAACATTTAACAATCACTGCATCATGGCCACACTGATCGAGTGCCACTTAATAATATTTGGTTTTTATAACCCAAGTCAAAGGTCATGCATGAGACAAACCTCAATATCTACAGTACAGAAGCCCCATTTGTTTGTCAGATTGTGTCCCTAGCATACAATGTATGACAATTATGACACAAATCAGTCACGAGAATTGACTGAGTGAGCGGCTAATGGACACATGTTGCATATTTACCTTATTTTCAGGTTACAATGCAGAGTCACCCAACCCATGTTTGTTTGTTTTTTAATCAAAGGAGGCACGCGTTTAAAAGGTGCAGGTTATGCTTCGGCACATTTTATAATCAGGAGAATACGGTAAATAAAGATTAATGATGGCCTTATCAACATAGACGATGACTACGATGGTTATGGTGGTAGACACGAGGATGACCTACTTGACAGTCAATTGAAGTGCTTTGATGTTTTTGTGGTTACCGACAAGCCGTTCCCACAGCAGCTCAGATTTGTAACCAAATTTTTTTATTGTTGTTGATATGCTACTCATACGTCGTTGTTCTAGCTTACATGCCGTTCTCTCACAAGCTCTGCGCAGCGCTTTGTAGCCCTCGGATGAAAAGCACAAGTGCAATTATTATTATCTCAAAACTGTAATTTTCTGAGTTAACCGAATCTGATATATCTCCATTAGTTAGCAGATCTCGGCCTACAAACTACACCCAAGACCCGTTCCCATCCAAATGCATTTGGGAAAACTTCAAATCTCTCAAAACGCCTGTAATTTTCGGAGTTAACCGAATCTGATATATCTTCATTAGTTAGCAGATCTCGGCCTACAAACTACACCCTAGACCCGTTCCCATCCAAATCCATTTGGGCAAACTTCAAATCTCTTGCCACCTTCATCACTAATCTCTTTAATAACTCACTTAGCTTCAGCTTCGTTTCCACACTCTTCAAATGAGCTGCAATTACCCCTCTGCTCAAAAAACCTGGCCTCGATTGCAACATCCCAGATAATTATTGCCCCATTACAAATGTACCATTTGTCTCTCAGGTCCTTGAACGTGGAGTAGTCATGCAACTCCAGAAACACGTCATCACCATTGACATCCTTGATCCCTTCCAATCTGGGTTCAGATTCGGCCATAGTACTGAAAATGCTCTCGTCAAACTAGTTAATGACCTACTTGTCGCTGCTGATAAAGACTTGCAAGTATTCTTGTCCTCCTGGACCTGAGCGCTGCCTTTGATGCCATTGACCACCATACCTTACTTGAGCTACTAGAGGGCTGTGCCCCGCACTGGTGGAACTCTGACCTCTATGACCGAAAGCAGTTAATCAGCCTCGGAGGACATAACTCAGAGATCCATCCAGTTTTGTCTGGAGTTCCTCAGGGCTCAGTCCTCGGCCCACTCCTCTTTGGCATCTACATAGAACCACTTGGCTATATCCTGCGCAGTCTCAATCTCAGTTACCAGTGCTATACCAATGACATCCAAGGCTATATCCACGCAAAGCCATCTATAAATGCGTCTCGTATTTACACGTTGTCCTCACTGTCAACTGTGAAGGCCTGGCTCCTTTCGAATTTCCTAAACATTAAATGGCGACAAAAAAGAAGTTTTGTTTCTCAGAACCCTGCACGAATTATCCAAGGCTGAACGCATCCAATTGATGCTTGACGACCAGAACACTGACGTTGCTAAGGGAGTCCGGAGTGTAGAAGTGACTCTTGATTTCTCTTTCACCTTCGAAACACACATTAACAAGGTGACGAAGGTAGCCTATTTCCATCTCAGAAACGGTGTCAAACTGCATAGCATCGTGTCACTCTCCGATGCTGAGATGCTAATACACATCTTCATCTCTTCACAAAATGATTATTGCAATGCACTACTCCCTAGTATCCCTTCCTACTTGATTAATCGTATCCAACGTGTGCAGAATGCCGCTGCTAGAGTCCTCACTAGCACACTCATCCACAATCACATATTCCCAGTACTAGTGTCTCTTAGCTGGCTACTGATAAAAATATAGGATTAAATTTAAGATTCTCCTTCTCACCAACAAGGCTCTCAATGGTGCTGCTCCGACATACACCTGTGACCTACTTCTGGCACCCTCCTCAACATGACAACTTCGATCCTCCAATACGGGCTTGTTGTATGTGCCCAGATTGCATCTCCATTCTATAGGTGACAGAGCCTTCTCGCGTGCTGCTCCCAGACTCTGGAATGCCCTTCCATTGGAGATTCGATCAGCTGAATCCCTGGGCATCTTCAAATCTCGTCTCAAAACTCACTTGTTCCATAAGTCCTGTAGTTGTGCTGAGATGATTGCTCTCTGCTGACCTGCGCCTGCTCAGGAACACTTATTCCTTCCTTAGTTTGTGTAACAATTATTTTTATCTCTTATTTCATGTCCTTCTTTAAATTACAGCTATTATTTGACTTTCAAGTGAACTGCTGTGACGTTGTTGTTTTTGCTGACATGCCGTTCTCTCCACAGCTCAGATTTGTAACAATTTTTTTTTATATTGTTGTTCATTTGCCGTTCATATGTCGATGTTGTTGCTTACATGCCGTTCTCTCCACAGCTCTGTGCAGCGCTTTGTGACCCTCGGGTGAAAGGCACTCTAGAAATGCCATTTTTATTATTATTAATAAGAATAATGATGTGTTGTTTAAGGATAATGTTGACTATGCAACCAACATTGAACACGTGCTGCACCTTGCAGTTTGCGCCGGTGAAATCGCGGCGAGCCCAAGAAGCTGTTCTTGATAGAGCTCAGCCGGTTCTTCCAGGGAACCCCGACTCCTGCCACTCCTCCGGCCCCACCGCCGCCAGCGCCAGCGACTGAGCCCGAGCCCCCGGGGCTGGACGGCGGTGTGCCCGTGGAGGACGGCGATGGTGGGGTGGCGCCATGCCCTGGTGACGACGAGGGCCCTGGTGAGGCTGGCCCTCGGCCCTGGGTGGCACGGGGTGCCGGTACAGGTGAGGTGCACGGTGAGGGGTGCGGCGTCGCCTGGGGCGGTGGTGGAGAGAACGGCGGCGTTGATGACCGCAGCAGCAGTGGTGGAAGTGGCAGAGCACGGTGAGAGCGGCGCGGGCGCCGGTGGAGGAGCATGAAGGCGGTCCCGGTTGCGGCAGCGGGGGTTGTTGGGGGCGTAGTGGTGGAGGAAGTGGAGCAGTAGCCAAGGAACGTGGTGCCGGTGAGATGGGTGAGAGGGGGCGATCCGATCGCAGCACCGGCAGAAGCGCCGGTGGGGGCACCAGCAGGAACAGCACCGGTAGAGGTACCAGCGGAACCAGCGACACCAGCAGGAGTGGAAGAAATTGAAATGCCACCGGCAGGGGTAACGTTGGACGCGGCAGTGGAGAGGGCAGCACCGTGACGCCATCGGCAGGTGCAGTCACCGTGACGACGGTCGAAGAGGAGGAGGCGGCGTGGAGCAAAGATGGCATCACCATGGCGACCGCCGCCGCCGCACCAGGGACACATGGGGTCACCAGCGGCAGAGGTGCCAGCGTGGGAACGCATGGCAAGGGCGGCAGCAGCGTTAGGGTCAGGGTTGAGGTCAGGGTCGGGGATCGTGGAGGGGTTTGTAATCAAGGTAAGGGCAGGGTGGGGAGTCAGGACACAATTAAAGCTGGCACCAACGCTCCCAGTGGCTGGGCCGGCGGCGGCTGGGGAGGGGGCGCCATCTACAGGGCTGGACTCATACGGGTGGATGCAATTGCGGTGGTGGTGGACATGGGAGCTTGTGGGCCGACAGTCAGGAGGGCAAGGATCGTAGGGGACATGGTGGTGGTGGACATTACAGCTAGCAGACTGGGTCACCGGGTCATGATGGTGCCAGAGATCGCGGTCAAGGAGAAGCTTTTGGGGAGTGAGGGCATCCGGCATGCAGGTGGGGTGTTGGGTGCGGTCAGGATGAGGGGTTGCGCTAGAGGTCAGGCTTGAGTAGTTTGGGTAAAGTGTGGGGTTGGTGTATTGACAAGGATCTGGTTGACTATAACTGGAGTAAATGTTGGGGACTGGGGTAAAGCTGGACGCTGAGACAGATTCATAATCAGGTCTAAGGTTTTCACTCACATTTAGGCCATGGTTAAGACTTGGTTCAGGATTGATATCAGAGCCCAGGTTTAAAGAATTGTTCAATTCCAGCCGAGGGTGAGGGTCGGGTTTGGGGTTCGTGAGATGATCATAATTTAGGCTCATTCTTGAATTAGCGTTGCCCTCCGGGTTAGAAATGGGAGTTAATTCCGACTGAGGTTGGAGACTCTGACACAACTTGGGATGAGCATTTAGGTTATGGTTAAGGTTAGCATTCTGCTTATGGCTTGTGATGGAATTAGACATACGGGTGGCTTTAGCACCAGAACTCATGCTAGCACTTGCATCTGGGCAAGGTACTATTGGGCTGGGGTTTGGATTTAGGTTAGGTCTCGGGTCAGTGTCGGGGTCACAGCAAGACCTTTTACTACCATTTGTGTGTTGGTCAAGCCTTGCACTGGCAGCTGGGACATGGCTGTGGTTGGAATTCGGATCAGTGCAAGTGGACAGGACTGAGTCAATTCTGGTGCAGGGTTTAGTGTCAGAGCTTGGTTTAGGGCTACTTTTGAATCGGGTGGGAAATCCCATGAAGGTTAGACGCCAACAACGGCTGGTGCCACCATCACCACCATAATTCGTACCACTATCACTGCCACCATGAACATCACCACCACCATCACCACCACCACTACCACCAGCAGCACGAACATCACTACCACCACCACGAACATTACCACCACCCGCAGCACTGTTAGCACCATCGCCAACACCACGAGCACTAACACCACGAGTCACACTACCACCGCTATGAAGAAAGCCACCACCACCACCAACTGCACCATTTGCACCAGTGCCACCACCAGCACCTCCGTCACCACGATTGGCACCGTCCCAACCAGCACCACCAGTGTAGCCAGGATGAAGCGATTTTTTGGCTTGTGTGCGCCCGCACATGAACGCACTAAAACCAAAGTGAGGGTCCGCTGCAAAATCAGATGAAAACGACGACGATGATGACGAAGATACTGATGATAATAACGACGATTTTGAAATGGTGGTGGGGGCGGTTGCTGTGGTGGCAGAATTGACAGCCGAGTAGAAGCAGATGGGGTTGGAGGGAACCAGGAGATGGCGGTGCTGGTTCGCATGCTGATTATAAGGCTGGTGGCAAAGGTTATGGCCGAGCCGTGGGGTCGCCGTAGAGTCGAAGGGCAAGAGGTGGCGGCCGTATTGGCGCTCCAAGCCTTGCTGCGTGGAGAATTTGCGGCCAGGCTTGGCAGTCACGAATTTAAATGCATCGGAAGTAATGGTCACAGGCACACGCAGTTGTGTATGTATGCCACACAAGTATGCACACATATATACATGCATGTGTATGTATATATAGACATGCACGTATATATATATATACACACATGAACACACATCACACATATACGTGTACATATACACAAAGAAGTATAAATGTACATAAATGGTACGTAAGAAGATGTATGTAAATGTATGCAAACATATACACACGCACGTGCAAACAGACGCACGAAGATGCACAGTGTACACATAAACGCACGCTAATGGCACACACACGTACATGTGTATGGACACACATCATTTACAAACACAAACACACGTGCACATATGGATGCACGTATGTTGAACATGTAATGTATTGAGCAGACACGTAACCGTGCACAGGCACAGTGGACACGTTTGCGCACGTGCATGTTACGTGTATACCCAGAGCATGAACGCAATGTAGGATGGCGAACAAGCGAAAAAGGAGACGTTAACAACACACAGAATGTAATAATTATAATAAAAACAACAGCATGTTACAAACGTACACATGGTCATGATGTTTGAACCGTAGACGACAGCAGCGTTCAGACAGATGACGGCGGGATGCATGCATATGTGACACGGAGAAGGTACGGAGAGAAGGCATGCAGAGGTCACGGGGAGAGGTCCCGGGGAGAGGTCGCGGGGAGATCACAGCGAGAGGGCGCGGGGCGAAGGCATGGAGGCATGGGGCGAAGGCATGGGGACAGGTCACGGACAGGTCACGGAGAGAAGTGACATCGAAAAAGTACGGGGAGAGGATAGCGAGAGAATACAAAAAGAACACGCAGAAAGCACAGAGAGGGCACAGCACAGAGGAGTGAGAGAAATGGAACAAAAACGAAAAAACAAAGGCGTTAGCAAACACAAAAGAAGGTGAGAGAAAAGAAAATCAAACGAGCTGCAAACAAAAACACGGCGGAAATATCAGCGATCGTACGGTGGGGGAAGTAATGTTGTGCAATAATTGCGATCATCGGCGAGAGCGAGCCACACGCATGCCGCGACCGCGCTCGTACACAGCAATGTTGGCTTCCCGTCGTCACAACGCCTCCATGTGATGTGTGCAGTTAAGTTGCTGCCGTGTCAGTTTAGGCAGTAGCTGGCGATGGGTGCATGTGTGTGCGTGTGTGAGCATACGTGAGTGACAGAAATGGAGGGGACTATTGTTGCACAAGTACCGACGCTCCCTCTTCGCACCAGCTCCAACCCCAACGCCGGCTGTGACACTGACTACACCTCGAGCAACAACAATAACACTCTAATCCAAATCCCCAGAAAACCCTAAACCTAATAGTAACCCCAGTCTAACCCTGAACCTAACATTAACCCCCAGAAATAATGTTCATCCACTGCTTGGGCAAGGACGTAACTCACTCCCAGTTGTGAGTAGAGCATGAGGAAATAAAAGCGCAGGGCCCCAAGGTGCTCAAGGGGCAGTAGGTTCACGGAAATGACGGGGGGGGGGTGAATAAAAAATTTGCTTGAATTTAAATCCTAATAAACTCTAAAGGACAATCAACATCTCTCATTCCCATATTGCCTTCAGCTCTCTTCTGTCAGCTCACTCCACCTCTATCCCCTGCATACATATCTTTTGCCATTTCAACACAAATTTATTTCACTCTGAGTTTATTAACTTAATGTGCAGCAACTATTCTTCCACTTCCACTCCGCACTGGCCAGAGGTCTTGGAAGAGACACGAGTATCCACACTGTAGCCCACTGCATATGAACTAACCATTACAATGCTCCCCGCCTACCACTCATACTGCCGGATGGACAGAGGTAGTGGTTGGCGATGGGGTGATGGGGATTTCACGTAACGTGCGACATCGCTTCAGCTGCCGCGCCAGGAGGGCGGCACTGTGTTTACGTCGCGGGCAGCGCGGCGTAACGCGGTGGGGGTGGGGTAGTGAGCGGCTCACCCGCGGGCTGTTCAGTGGGCTCGAGGAGAGGCCCGAGGAGGCTCCACTCACAGAGCGAGACCTGGGAGAGGGCGCATTGCAGGCGAAATCAACATCACTGTCATCGCCGACGGCTGCATCACCACCTTCATTATTGCTGCAACATTAGCATTATCATCACCAGTGTGTGTGTGTGGTGTATGAGGCGTGTGTGTAGTATGTGGTGCGCGGTGTGTGTGTGTGGTGTGTGCAGTACACACGCATGGTGCAAACCCTCACCTCTGTCCGTGGGGGGCGGTGTGCAGCGCCCTGCGCACCGTGCTGGGCGAGCCGCCCTCCCCCGCACTCAGCACCTCCATGGATTTCCTCTCAGGTCTCTGCTTCCCATGCCGGCTCAGCATGGGAGAGTCCACGCGCTTACGGGGAGGGTCTGCCCCCCCCCCAGACAAACACTCAGTGACTTGCACACCTGTGTTAAGGAGTAGGCTACCACCAAGCTGATAGCTTCCTTTCATCTACCACATGGTGTTAAACCACCAGACTGCAGGTCACAACAAAACACTCACTTACCTAGTTACCTAGTCATTCACTCACTCACCCACCCACCAACCTTCTCACCTACTTAATCACTGAAAAACGGAGTCACTCACAAACTCACCCAATAAGACAAAAAAAATATCCCCCGCATAGCCTTAACAGACTAGAGTTAAGTGACGTTAACGACTACCTATCAAGGGCAACATGGCACACAAGAAGGTGAGTGACCAGCAGCATGTCCAGCCGCCTTTGTCTTCCTAGTTGCAATATTTAGACACAGCACTAGGTACTCATTTAATGTTGAGTCGACCTAGGCGTACACACACACACACTGACACGTGTGCATACCGATGTCGTTGCGCGGCGGGAGGTTTTCGTCTTCGTAGCTCGGGTAGCGCTCCTTGCGGTCGAGCAGCAGGAAGTAGATCATCTTCTCCTGGTTCTCCCTGCGTCAGATCGCACGTCCGCCGCATCCCACAGTGGTACCATTCCGCACGAGATGCACCACGACTGCCCCAATAGCCCCATGGCACTGTGCGACCATGGGCTGCGTGGCGCCCATTTAAAACCTCCGCTCGCGCGACACAACACACACTGGAACAGCGATTCAGGGCACCACCATGGCACTTGCCGTAACGTCGCTCGCTGCCACGTGCACAAACCAAACTCTGATCACCATCATCCCGACTGAGCCTATAAGCCTGAAAACTCCCCCATGACCCTAACCACTGTTACCCTGTGACCCCTTAACTCTGATCCCTGCAGCTCTGACCACGATCCCCACTGAACCCCTTGATCCTGCCCATAACCCCCTGACCCGGACATACCCAACTATCCCGAACAGAACCCCCACTACCCTGACAGTGACTACTACTACCCTGTGATCTCAGTGACCCTGACAGGTAACCCAGTTACCATGACCGTTATCCCATGAACCTGACCATGATCCCCCCACAACCCCAAGGGTGATCCATCCCCACCACCACCCTGACCGCGAGCTCTGTGATCATGACCGTGACATGCCCACCCCCTGCCCTCCCCGCCGAGCCACCGTGACTCCGATCCCAGGGCAGCTCACTGCTGGGCGAGTAGGTCCGACACGAGCTTGCCCTTGTCCTGGAAACAGCCGAGGGAGTTCATGCTCTCAAGCACGTCTGGGTCCATCTCCTCGGCGCTGGGCAGCGCGCGGATCAGCACCTTGCGCGGCGCCACCTGCTCGGGCTCTGGCTCGCTCCGCGACCCGCTGCGCCGGAATGCAGTGGCAAAAAATGAAGATAAAGATGACAATGGTCTATCCGTGACGTCATTCGCAGGCGTTAATAATAATGGTTTATAATGATGTAGGTTTTCACGGCTCGATGCATGATGATTGCTTCGAAAAGCTGCTCTCTCGAGACAGCCGCATCGATCACTCCCTCTCCTCGCGACGTTTCGCCTCACACGCGCCTGAGGATGCCTCCAATGTGTGAGGCGAAACGTCGCGAGGAGAGGAGAGGGAGCGATTGACGCGGCTGTCTCGAGAGAGCAGCTTTTAGAAGCAATCATCAATAATGGTTTACTACGCCGCATAGTATTCAATGCCGAAAGGACCACGCAAACGACTCCGAGGCATTCGAAACCACAGCGAGGGAGGAGGAAAGCATTCATTTGGTAAGTTCACACCAACATTTTCCAAACACTGTCCTTTACAAATCAAGATTTTATTGGCCATCTAGGAGGCATTTTTTTTTAGCTATGAAAAGAAACTCGAGTTACCCAGCAATGACTCAAGTTGACATGAGGGTTACACACACATTTTATAAAGAAATTCTTTCCAGAAAAGCACCCAAGCTGGGAATCTAACCTAGGAATTCTGGCTATCAGGTACGAGTATTAGCACTACACCATCACGTACTGACATCGCGCTTCACATTTTGCCACGTCTTTGAAAAACAACACCGCACTATACCCGGCATGGATCTCAAACACAGCCGCAGCGGCAAGAGTAATCAGCGCCCTCTACTGATAAATACCAGTAAGACTCTCACTCACAAGTAAGGCTTTTCTGCGTGAACTACGCGCAATGACGATGACGAAATGTGGCTCATAACGGTCGGCGTTTTGAGATACATTTGCATGGATGATGCCAATGCATGCATTCAATTATTGCCATTCTTGTTATTCGAATTATTCTGAAGAAAATAGTTTGAGGGTTAGAACCATTTGGTGGGGTGGAGAAGTCACAAGCAGGGTCATGGGATTCTCAGCCAAGGTCACAGGGGTCATGAAAGGGTCATCAGCATTAGTCATAGGGGGAAAAAAAGTCAATCTTGAATTTATCTCCGAGTGCAGTAATGATGGTGACGTAGGTGGTTGGCTTTATGATGGTACTGGTGATAGTGATAATGGTGCTATTAATTGAGGTCACGATAAAAGTTACGATGCTGATGGTATTGCTGCTACTGATAATGGTAACGTCGGTATATTATTACTATTCCTCTTGTTTACCCAGGAAAGCCTCAGTGCGTCGTGTGACTTTATCAGACGGGTCCTACACAGATTTTACAGTAGGAGGCGACATCCGAGTAACACTTTGGACCGTGGCACCCACTCTTCCCGGATCCAGCGTCACTGGTTTGCGTGTGCGTAAGTGCGGCATCGTGTCAACGTGCATGCGTGTGATGTATCACTCACGCGAGGAACCACGTGTGCTTTTGTATCTGTTCCAGCTGCGACAAAGCATCAAGACCAGGATGATTAAAGCACAGTCATTATGATCATCAACAGCCATAATCTATCCACTGCTGGATTAAGGTCTACCCCCCTCCAGCCGCCATCATCTCTCATGGTCTCGCGATTAATCACTCCATCGAGCACCTCCACACGAGCCAATTTCGTGGATGCATCTACTATAGTGACGACCTCTCTCTTGGGTACTCTCTCCTTTGGCTACCACTCCGTCATTAGTTTCGACCACTGGCCCCTGTCCCTTCCAGCGGTGGATCGGCTACGGATTGTTCCGCGTGTTTTACTTCTCCACCGGGTGCAAGCACCCACTGATGATGTCGCTCTGCTGAAGCTCACAGTAATGTCATAGAGACGCATCAGTAAGAAGGTTCTAGCCTTCCAGCCATTACATTCATTCACTATCAGTCCCTGTTTAACTTTGTACACCAGTGGTTCTTAACCTTTACTGTCACCTGCAACCATTTGGTTCTGAAAGTAAAATAATATTTACATTTATTAAACAATTTTCACTCGAGGGTAACAAAGCACTACACAGAGATTTGGTGAGAATGGCATGTCAACAACAGCAGAATAGATCAATTCCTAAGAGGCATAGGTCAACAGCGTACCATAATCCACGCACAAAGCAGTCAGCAGCATCGACAGTTTCAGCCAAAGGACTTCGAGGCATTATGGAACAAGTGAGTCTCAAGACGAGATTCGAAGATACCCAGGGACTCAGCTGATCGCATTTTCAATGGAAAGGCGTTCGAGAGTGTGGAAGCAGCATGTGTGAAGGCTCTGTCACCTATTGAACTTGGCATACGCATTTTAATTTGAAGGCTTTCGTGACCAATATTATCAATGAAATCCATTTTTTGGGTCAAGTCACGTAGAAAATAATAAATTATAAAATAGTGTCGTTTAACCCTCCACCACCCGACACGGCCAATCAGCAAGGGGTTGCCACGTTGAACAGAAGCCGCGCCAATTCCTTTACTATCTCAGCACACCGGTGAGTTGAGATAGTAAAGGAATCTCAGCACACCGGTGTGTTGAGATAGTAAAGGAATTGGCACGTCTTCTGTTCAACATGACAACCCCTTGCTGATTGGCCGTGTCGGGTGGTGGAGGGTTAAACGACACTATGTTATAATTTATAATTTTCTACGTGACTTGACCCAAAAAAAAAAATGCTTGACAAGAGGATCTTAAGCTTGTCCCAGGCATCAGCTAGGATGTTAGAAAGGTGGTTGGTACAGGTGCAATCAAGTACCTTTCGGTAGCGATTGAGCTGGCCCTAATTGATATGAGCATGGATGGTGAGGCCAGATTTTCTCCAATATGTTCTCGGACCCCTTATTAATAAATACATAGGTTTGATTAAACAAGGTCATTGTATTTACGTGACTGTGCTTAATATTTATTTTCCATAATTTACCTTTCAAAACAATATTTGGCCTGTCTCACACCCCCAACAAGGGCGTTTCACACCCTCAGGATAAGAACCACTGCCCTAGAGGGTCACCGTTAGCTGGACCTATCCCGGCATACACAGGGCACAAAGCAGGACTATATTCAAGGTGAGACACCAGTGAATCACAGGGCAATGGGGGGCAAATTAATCATGGGTAGGGGTGGGATGGTGGGGATGCTAGTGGAGGGGAGGGGCCGGGGGGAGGGAAAACTGAGAGCACTAATCACCGTCATGCGATGAGTGGCATCGACGTCGATCATCCCGCGCAGCAGGTTCTGGCAATCGGGAGGGATGAAGTGCGGCATGTGGAACACGCCGCGCTTCACCTTCTCGAGCAGCTGCCGCAGGTTGTCGTCGTCAAATGGGAGGGCACCCTGCGGGGCACGGACGACATCGTCGTCGTCAACATCGTCACCATTTCATCACTGTCAATACTGTTGCCATCATCATCGTAATCACCGTTGCCATCGACATCCCAGTCACTGTTGCTGTCAATGGGTCTCCGTGCGAGTCTGTGGTCATCAAAGGAAATAATGTCATCATGATCGCCACCACTGCGAATGCAGTGCTCGCCAGCGACGCCATCGCCACCATGCTCCCTACCACTTTCATCGCTGTCACCATAACCACTGCATGATGCAAAGGTTTAGGTTTCCAATTCGGATCCTGTGGCGGCCCTGGTTAATACTGCAACTGCTCGGGTCATAGGGTTTGTACAACGGTGGCCTATAATCACGGGCACCCCGACCCCGGCTAACATTAGGGGAGAAAATTTAATCTTACTCAGCCTTAAATGAGTACCTAGTATGGTGTGAAAACATCCCTGCTAGGAAAACAAAGGTGGCGAGGAGCAATACTGGCTACTCCCCTCCACAACTTCCATCCCTAGCCATCACCGGTGTTCGCTCACAGCACCAGGCCCAATATCCTGTTACAGCCTCCTCCACAGGCAGGGGAAGGAAACATTGTATTTGCGTCCATCCATCTGCTTGTCCCTGCATTGCCACGGCAACACAAGTCACGTGTTGTCATGGTGACGTTTGTCTCCTCACCACGAGTAGTGCGAACAGGATGACCCCACAGCTCCATACGTCGGCCTTCCTCCCGTCGTACTTCTCCCCCTGAAAATATAAACGACACGCATTGTAACCGTATCGTAGTGAAGGGGTCTGCACGTTCACATGAACCCCAGAGCTATGCCACCTAGAGTGCAGCAAACTTTCTAGGGTATTGCTTGGTGAACAGATCTGGGGGGAGATGCCAGACCAATGACGATCTAACGACAATTCGACAGCACCCAAACTATTATTAGACAGTAGCAGTGTAAACTTTTTGCAATGACAACACTTTCAATGGCCCATTATCTGTAGGCAGATTTAACCCCCCACCCTTCCATGCTCCCAATTGACCCTACATTTCTAGATGTTAAACAGGGGAGGTCGTATTGCTCAGCGGTCAGAGACAGTAAGCCAGCACTGATGAAAATCTAGGTTACAAACTGGGATTCACCTCTATCCTGTGATTGAACTGGGGTCTCAAATGCAGTGAGTAGACAAATAGCTCAGTCCCCAGTGAATCGCAGAGACCCACATACTCCCGCCGCAACTCAAAGAATCACACGGCGGCCCACAGACTCACACGGCGACCTACCGACTCACACGGCGGCCCACAGACTCACACGGCGACCCACAGACTCACACGGCGACCCACAGACTCACACGGCGACCCACAGACTCACACGGCAACACAAAGACTGACATGGAGACCCACAGACTCGCACGACGACCCACAGACTCAGAGACCCATGGATTCACACAGAATCCCACAGACTCACACAACGATTCACAGACTTAGAGTCCCACAGACAAACGCTATGCAAACTCACACAGAGACCCATAATTCACAGAGATCCATAGACTCACACGGAGACCCATAGACTCCCAAAGAGATCCACAGGCTCACATAGTGATCCAGAGACTTATACAGTGACCCACACACTTACGTGGAGATCCACATATTCAGAGACCGAAAGACTGTCACCCACAGATGCACATAGACAGTGATGTAACTAAGTCGGGTTCTCTGGTGCAGCACGTTGTTGGCCTACACGAAAGATCATTCAATTCAGCCTGGGTTTCATTAATTCATTCATTATCAGTACCCGCTTAATCCTCTA
>JAZEWT010000019.1:13401819-13446694 GCA_036362905.1 Mordacia mordax | reverse complement strand
TCCAGGGATTGGGTCGTCGAGGCCCCCCGCCACGACTGCTACCCAAACCACATTGCACCGGCCCCTCACGGACCTTCCTGCGGGCGGTGAGCCTACTGGAAGATATTACAAAACAAAATTATTATTGTTGTTGATATACGGTTAATATGTTTTTGACATGCCGTTTTCGCCACAGCTCTGCAGCGCTTTGTGACCCTCAGGTGAAAGGCGCTCTAGAAGTGCAAATATTTATATTATTATTATGCTTGGAATCACTGTTTACTGAATCTCATAGCCCACACTGTCCCAGCAAAATAAATATTTTAAAAATGAAGCTCTCGGACAACAAAACTGACCACCGAAAATCTGCAGGGTTGATTATCCGCTTTTGCGGGCCTCGAGAGCAATGAATTAAATCTAGGCCAACCCGCCACAGCCACTTTTACCACAGCTGTCACGATCAACCAGCCACCAGCGACCTCGCTACAGCTGCCACAGTCAACCCGTCACAGTTGATACGATGCACTAATGTCCAGTCGACCTTGTGAGAGATTACTGATGCCAAGTCGGCCTGCCACTGAAAATCTGCCACGGTCAACTTCACAAATTTACGTTACAGATGTATAACCTGCCATAGCCACCATGTGATGATTTTTGTTTGCTTACCACAGACAGAAGGCACGAGTCACAGATAATGTGGTTGCCTCGCTGTGGTCTGCTTGCCACGGTTAACGTGTCAGTCAACATGACCATTGCAGTTCAAGCTACAGCTACACAAACCATACCACAACTAATTCTCCTTCAAGAAAACCTGTCAAACCATACTATCGACATCCAGCCTGCCACGGCCAGCTTATCACGGCAACACCGACAGCCAAATTCTGCTGAGTCACCCTACTATAGCCAATCTCCCATATTTATATTACATTCTGCACTCGTGCCATAACTTATGTCATGGTCACATTTCCGTAGCAAGCCTGCCACAGCTAGAAGCCACCTCAAATATTGCTAGTCATGCCCCGCCACAACACCGCTGCCATGCAATCCTTATTCAGCAATGCCTCAACAATACTTCTGTATCAATTGGCCTGCCAAAGTCCCCCTGCCACATTCTCGGATGCCAAAGCAATCCAGACAACTTGCCACAGCACCTCTCGAAGGCCAATCCTGCCACAGCAAAAGTATCAGGGAGGCCCTCATAGGGACACAGATTCCCTGTACATTCTTAATATAGTGTAGCGTTAAGTGCTGTTAGCGAGCACCTACGAAGGTCAGATGGCACATAAGGAGAAAGGAGATGGATGGCCAGCACCATACCCCGCTGGCCTTGTCTCTTTGGTGGCGATGTTTACACACTGCACCAGGTAATAATGAGGCTGACTCAACCCCTAACTTGACTTTACTCACCACAAACTGAAATGGTAACTGGTGTTGCCCATGAGCGGCAAGCGAACTCAGGTCAATCGGTTCGTAGTGCAGTGCGCCAACAACCGCACTACCACCGAGCTACCACGACACTACCATTGCACTATGCTACTTTCCAAATCTACACGTGCCACAGCCAACTTGGTACCCACGGCTCACGTTAAGAGAGCGATGGCTCATTGACCCAACGTAAGCAACGCTGGCACAGTGTCGCACGTTTTCTGGGGAGTTATGGAAGATCCATTTAAACCTCGCTAAGGCTCTTTAAGACGCAGTGCGCAGGGCCCCTTAAGAGCTGTCCTTTCAGCACCCACTGCTTGTGCACAGCACTCTACTCACCACTGCTAATAAATAACTACGCATTGTATCGCGGACCTATATCGATCCACTGCTGGATGAAAGGCCCCCACACCTTTCCGTGATGGGGTTGGTTGTTTGACTATACGTCATCACGCTAGTCATTGCGGGTTGGTAATGCCGACTGCAGTATATAGCCGCGGGTGGCACGGTGGCTCAGTCGGTAGCGCTGGCGCCTCACAACAAGAAGGTCCCGGATTCGAATTTCGGCTCGGGTGCCTTTCTGTGTGGAGTTTGAATGGTCCGCGTGGGTTTTCGCCGGGCACTCCGGTTTCCTCCCACAGTCCAAAAAACATGCTGCTGCATAGGTTAACTGGCTTGTAGACTAAATTGCCCGCAGTGCCCGGTGATGGACTGGCGTCCCATCGTGGGTATATCCCTGCCTTGCGCCCTGTGTCTGCCGGGATAGGCTTCGGCTCACCGTGACCCTGAACAGGACTAAGTGGTTTCTGACAATGAGATGAGTATACAGCCGCACTGCAAACACTTTATAGTATAAAAATTAGTAGTCCTGTAATGCAGTATTTTATTGGAATCTAAAAAGGCCTCAATGCAGGGTTGTGTTTAACTTCCATATTAATCTTAGGGCAACACGAACCATGCTTTGCATTTCCTACCGCACATAAGTATTTCGAGCAGAATGTCACGTGACCTGCAGATCGCAATGCTATTGGTATGTAGCCAATAGCGAGAGTTATGGGATTCATGCTTATGTGCGCTATCAAATTAACCCCACGTGTCCATCCAGCAGTGGATTGACCAGGACGAATAATGATCATAACAAGCAATTCTCAATTCATTGCTGTATAAGGGCCTCCCCATTTCCGGTTTAATGAGGGTTATTTGACCATACATCGCCGCACTGTCTGTATGGTACATTAATCGGAAGTCTATTCACTCAAGGGAAATGCATCAATAATTCTTTTCAAACTCAACAACTATTTGTAGTCGCATACGCATAATGAGAGCATACAATATTATGGGGAAAGTGGCCAAAAATGCGTGGACAAGGAAGCTTGCAATTGCATTGAGGGACAAACAGGAACACGTGGATTAGAGAACACAAGCAGGCTGACAACGGTAGAGCAAGTCGCTGGAAGGGACGATAACCGATGATCAAGAATAATGACGGAATAACAGCCAAAGAACAGAATGCGTCAAACTATGCTTTAAACATCAATATATAAGGTTCAAGACAAGAATTGAAGTTTTAAAATATGCACACTGTATCAGCCGTTAAATCGTTGCTTTGTAAAGTATTTCTGGACTAATTATCCGCCTGACACTCAGCTGGCAGCTTGTGCAGTATGGGCTAATTTTCAACGTGGGTTTTTATAACCAATTTGATTCCTAAGTCTTACATTTTGGGTGAGATCGTTGTGGAGGTACCGTATTGTAAATAACTGAGCAAGTATTTGTATGTATGTCCACAAAGAGGGTACAGGATTCGAATTCTTCACATGCGCAATATTTATCCGCACAACAACAAGGAATTTACGCCCTATTTTAGCTTGACTTTCCATTTATTGTTTACTCTCATAAAATTTCAGGAGAATCAAGTGATATTTTCAAAAGGACATCAGGAATAAATCCAGGTCAAAGTAGTCATGACACCGGAAAACGTTTCAAACAAGAGACGGCAGAAAAATGTGTTGCACGCTTCCAACAAGATCGTCCGTAGGGCGGGTACTCTGCTACAGTGTCAGAACACTCCAGCTATCAACTCGGAGCAGGCATAACTAGTCCCCACGGAGAACTTGGTCGCTTGCTCACCACGCTGTCAAAACCGATGGGTAAGTGGGAATGGTAGAGCGTCCTTTTAGATAATTCGATTAATCTTACTAAATAACGTTTAACTGAATACTTGAACACATTCAATGAGTCTAGTCGTGGAGATTTAATCAAATCCACATGTATTATGACAAATATAATGGCCAGCATCTCTCCAATTAACTTGTATCACCAATTCATCATAGAGCTGTTCCCGATAATACTAATGTAATTAACCCTGGTCAACGTTTCACGACTCACGATAGCATTAAAACGCCAGCTTTACAGCTAACACAATGTACACCTGACTATAATTAATGAACGCCTATTTTCACCTTATTACACGGATCTAACCTTCCAAACCGATTAACCAGCAATGAGGCATCGGCAGGATTTTCACAATGCCAGACGCAAATTGTCGCGAAGGAGAGAGAACGAACGCTCAATACGGCGATGGGGAAAGAGTAGCTATGTAGAGAAATTCTCAATACACATCGGGGTAAACCCTTCATGTTTGTCACAGCCTGCTTGACCAGCCTGGTGACGTCATGACGCCCAATTAAGGAACCAGATCAGGAGAGTCCTTCACGCCAGAGCAGAGGTTTTGTTAACACCTGCTGATGCTAGACGTAATCCCCAGCAAACTGTCAAACAATCATTAATATGTCACTTACTTCACAGCCCACCCCTGGTTTGCTGAAGAACCAGAACAATTGGCACATTTGTCCATGACTTGACAACTTGATTTGATTGACAGTCGAGTTGTAGTTTGAAAAGTGACAAGCCTAAATGGTGTGACTGCGGTTTGAGTGTTACAGACCGTAAACGCACAATCATTTCAAGGACTAACGGCAAGCTTGTGTCGAGTCAACCGCAGTTACAACAGGTTTAAATAAAATAATATAATTACTTACTTAAATATGGAAAGGCAAAAAACCTAAATAAGAATGTGATAACTTATTACAAAGATAAGGGATGTCGTGATAATCATCACATTGTAAAATGTTACAGTTTAAGTTAATTCTCTTTAACGAGGTGAGAACAAAAAAAACATGCTAAGTTCCAGTCATAAAAGTGACTTGTCACCAGAATTACAAAAAACCTCTAAGTATGTATCACAATTCAACTAATAGAAATCAGTGCAAAAACAATAGCGTTACAGATGTGATAATGTGTGACATGTCTATCGTGAAACATGATATGGTGGTGGTCCGACTTAAAACACAAATGCCCAATCGCTGAGCGCAGCGTGTAGGCTGCTCTGCCATTCCTCGCGTAGTGAGATTTAAGATATCACTGGGCTCTTAATGGTTATAAAGGTCTACGTTGTATAATCGCACAGTAGCCCCACTGCATTAATTATAGCCAACCCCCCACGCAGAACGTCAATCCCTCATCCTAGTTGCGATTCATGTCAAAGGTCAAAGTCATGACCTCTGACTGTCTGCAGGAGCAACAGGGAGATATTAAAGCCATCAATGAAAATTCCGCATTCTCATGGTTGGTGGGAAGACAAGATTTTCTCTCTCCTAGGACATTTAACGCAATTGACACAATATTACATATGAATATTGAGTTTGTTGATCAATTCAATGGAATCGGGAGTTACTTGGTGAATAGCATGCCCAATCAATGTTGATTGCCCACAAAGTGGCACTCATTTTATCAACCAAATAGAGGATGATGGCCTGAACAGAATTTGGCCACGGAGCTAGCTCTCAAAATTCCGAACACTACGAGATGAGCGATACTACCGACAGTGCCACCAAGCCAGATGTAAATGTCACAGTGCGTATACAGTTCATACACAGAGCAACGCCTCTAATCTGTGGTGATGGGGGTGGGGAGGGAGTACTATCGACGGATGCTATTATTTTTCTCTGTTTATCGGTGGCAACTACCCCGGTTACCAACATAGTTATCCATGAATCAACACGGAGAGCAAGGATTCATTTGCTGCCATTGGAAAGGACTACTCTTATCCACTAAATGTTGTGGATAATCGGATGAATTTAGAGCTCTCCATATATCACATCCAGATTGATCTTATGTTCCAGTTTATTTTCATTTGTTATCCCGATGATCCCGTTTAGCCTGGATATTTTACATAGCAATCCGTAGTGCGTCATCACAGCAGCAACACATTGAAGCACAAACATATCAAATGTGCAGAGAATGAGTATGGGGTCTTTAAATAATCCACTGCTCGATAAAGGCCTCCCAATGCTACATCAGTTTGTGGGGTTGCTCGACCATATTTCACTGGACTTGTCAGTGTCACTTGCTGAGTGTTTGAGGCCAGGGCCAGTTCAGATATCACACGTTACTGACATTAACTCTAGCTGGGAATTGAACTTGGGGAAAAATGTAGTTAAAACGATGGGGTTACCGCCACTTTCAGATTTGTAGTTTTTAATGGAGAATAGAGATATTGGCTGAAAGTGTGGAATGCTCAGTTATAATCTATAAACACAATTGCTCTGAATTAACTCCTCCTATAGCTCTTCCACCGCAAATGTTTGCAAAAGGACTAAATCATATTGTTCAGGTTATGGGCCCTATTATTCTCTCGTTCACCAAGACAATTCCATGCATAGCCGACATAGTCTATAGGGAAACGTGCTGTCAGGAAGCACCTATCTATTACAGCTGGCATGAAACCGATGGGGTGATGTGGCAACATTTGTCTCCGAGTGCTGATGTTTACACTTGAACCAAGTACAGTACTCATTTCGGGCCATCACACCCAAGGATATGTTTATTAAAACAATATTGATGTAATCCAAGAACAGGCCTAGAACTCAGTCGGCCAAATTCATACCCTAACATCTACACATAGTACAAACACACACTCTCATACCTGAAAAGTGAAAATGCTAAGTAGATGTGACACTGTGTAAATATTTGCGTGTGGCATGTACACTCTCGAGGAAAACCACATCAATAATTTCCGCTTTGCAAAAGCCAAGCAGACGATTTAGAGTGTAACTTAGGATGGGGCCATTTGAGGGAGATCACAGTTCACACCCAGACGCTGTGGGTGGGATTATGAAGGCTCTGCTGGCAGGACATCATGGGACAGACCGAATTATTGTTGGGTGACCAGATTGCAGAATTATGAGAGACAGTTGCTTTTGGAGAGGCCCCCAACCAGCAGTGGAATGACAATGATCCATGATGATGAATCATACCATATGACCAAATATTTAAGGAACCAAAATGCCTCCTTACTCTCTACCGGTCTCTCCACATAAAGGATTTAAGGATTAGTTTTTACCCATCCCATTGGGCACAGGGCACTCTGTGAGTGAATTCTTTTCCACATTTGGCTTTGTAATAAATTACCACTTTTAACGCATGCGGTATTTGTTCACTGTCGAAGCAAGGCTCAACACAACGCATTCGTTGGCCTGTTTTCGAGTGTCGACAAGGAGCGTGACCTTGTTTAAAAGAGTGGGAGACGTACAACCTCAAGTAGGAAGACACGACACAGCCAATGGTTAAACACTAAACGCCAACGATGCGATCTACTTGTGTCTATCATACATTATGCTCTGGCTCCCTACCCTGTATGAAGAAAGGCTATGCGATACCCATCACTGTATTATACTGACACTCCTCACTTGACGAAAACGAGTTAGAAGAGAGGCTGAGTATGTAGTAGTTCATAGAAGGTGATCAGCCTCCTTCAGAGGACACAACATATGTAAAACGTCATGTCAAGCACTGGGTGGAGTGGCGTCGCATTGCTTAGCACGCTACACGATAAACCTGGCAACCTGTGTTTGGTTCCCAGCCATGGCAAGTGATACCTGAACCGGTTTAATGGCCAAAGATATTTCAGTTTTGGTTGATGGATATACACACACAACAGACACTGCAGACCAACACATACCGTGCTCAGTTACACACATATACACCATGCACAGAAACTCCACGCACCCACCTTACATAGAATATCCTGTGCAACTATTGCACCCACGCACAAATATGCACCACAAATAAAATACTGCACATCACACATGCACTGAACATCAGACAGTACTGTACACGTACTGCACATCGCAATACTGCACATCACACTGTACATCATACACACATACTGTACATGACAAACTCACAGCATGCATACGCTACGCATACATATTTCTACAAATATTACATTTACGTACGTGTATTACTGCTACACGCACACGTACTTAAAAAGCACAGATATATGCATGCAAAGTACACACATGTGCTGCTGCACGCACAAAACAGCATGCCTCTACTGTAGTACATAGGGTACACGATATACGTGCGTGTACCGCACGTGTACGTAACAGGGCTTTCAGCAGTAGCTGTCCCGGGGCTGAGCTCCAGAAACTCCGTCCCTCCCAATCACGGGAAGAGTGCGGGGTGGGCTCGGCACAGTGTGGGATTAGGGGCAATGCGCATTGCACAAGGTGATGGTGGTGGTGTGTGGCATGGCCTTCGTATGGGACTTGCTAACAGCACTTGCCCTAACATCCTCTGTGTGCTACACGGGCGATCTTTGCCTTGGGAACTATATGAATGTCCAGCACATGTTGGTACAACGCCGCACATTCGACTCACTCGGGAATGGACTGGTATAGGCGGATACGTGAACATGTTGCGTGAAAACCTATAGGCAAGGAAACAATTAGGATGACTGAATGTAATAGATTCCATGTAACACTTACGGACTCTTGTCAGTCCACTGCTGGCTGGGTCAGGGTTTCCCCGTGCTGTGTGGATCGCTCGAGGGGGTTATTTTGGGACATAATTCACCTAGAATTGATGAGACTTGCTCTCAAGAGCTGTTGTTTCTTCTATGCGAAAAGCTCACCTAATAATTTGCTAGCTCTGGTAGGTCAGGGCATAGACACACGGCACAACAATGAGATGCTGCTGCATCTCATAGCACTACTGCCGTCTGCTGACAAGGGCAGCACTGCAGCAGCCTATAGCACCTGTTTTTATGCACAGTGATCACCCATCGGACTACTATCCAGGCTCAAGTCCGCTTAGCTTCGCAGATGTTCCGGCTGATTTGGTCAAAGGCTTCAGGGAATATAGAAACACACAATGTATGCGCTAATATAAGGATCGCGAGATGCATCTATCGACCACAGGCGGCAAGAGGAGCCACAGAATAATGAAATCACCCAAACTATTAATGAAAGTGACTGGGGCCTGGGCAGGATACGTCGCCAGAAGAGACGATGGCCAAGACTAAGAACGGAGTGGCGGCCAAGGAATGGCACGCTTCCGAGAGGCTCGTTCACCGCTGAAATAGAGCTGTTCGGTCAGCTCCTGGTGCATTTACTGGGAGAGAGGGATAGTGTTGCATCGTAGGATCGTGAGCGATGGCGACGGCTTGCAGAGGCTTTCCTCCAGCAGTGGATGGACCACGGCTGATGACCATGAGTGTATGTGTGTGTGTGCGCGCGTCTTACCAGTCTGTCCTTTGCCCAGTGTCTTCTCGAGGCGGTATGGTCCCACATACTGGGTGTGTACAGCCGCTGCGCTCCCCGACATATTCACCAGCAACCACACACACGCCGCAACCACAACAACCACCACCACCACAGCCTACCTACACCACACTGCACATCCACTACACCGATTCACCAGCTCCCCCCATGTCGCATCCTCACGGAGCTTACACATGGCAGCGCATGTGTGGTGACTCTGAAAATGCTGATGACGGTGGTGGTGAGGATTTTGATAGTATGACAGCAATGATGAGGATTGACAGAGATGATAAAATGAGAATTAGATGAGTGATATTACAATGAGATTACAGTGACGATCATAATGACGGTGTTGATGATGACCGAAGATTAAGATATATTTAGGATGAAAACAAACCGACGGTGGTGGTGAGAAGAAGATATTGTCAACGGTGAGGGTGACGACGACGACGACGATGAACTAAGGAGGCGTGAATGTCTACGCGAGGCTGTGTTGAGATGGAAGAGGTGAGAGATGAGCGGACGGCCGTCCGATCTGCTGAAGATGCATTATAAACCCGGCTCCTGCATCCGGGACACAGTGCGCGTCCCGCGTTCGCACATGCGCGCTTCCCATTCATTATATATTTACATTTAAATGCGCTGTGTGTGCACGTGTGCGTCACACTCTGTTACCCTGTGTGCACGTGCGTAACCCTGTGTGTGCATGTGTGTGTAAGCCTGTGTTACCCTGTGTGCACGTGTGTGTAAGCTTGTGTGCGCTACCATGTGTGCACGTGTTACCCTGTGTGTGTACAACTGTGCGTTACCGTGTGCGTTACCCTATGTATGTTGCCCTGTGTGCGCACGTGTGTGTTACCTTGTGTGTGCAGGGGAGCGGTGGCTCGGCGGTCAATGAGCTGCACTGCGAACCCGGCAAGTCGAGTTCGAGTCTCACCTACGCCCAACACCAGTGAAGATTTTCTGAACCGGTCCTGGGCCATTATTTACAGGTGCTACTCGCTAACAGCACTTGACCTTATAGTCTTACAGGCTTGTGCGTGGGGGGGGGTTAGCGCATTAGCGCACTGTGCTTCGAACCCGGCGATCCGAGTTCGATTTCCTGCCACGGTCAATTTACGTGGCGATTATCTGACTGATCACCGAAACCACGTACGAGCGTTTTTGTATTCCACTCTGTCTTAAATTAGTATCTCCTACAGAGTGTGGAAACATTAGCTATAATAATAATTGCATTTAGGGGCGACAAAGGCGGTCACCCTTCTTCCCCTCGTGAGCCATGCCGGCCGGTATTGGTACTCGCTCACCAGATGTCTTATGCCCCTAACATATTTTTCCTTTCTTCATAAATTTATGTTTTAAATAACCTTTAATTGCTCATTTCAGATTGATAAAGTTTTTATATATGTCGTTTTATATTGCTTTCATAATTTTACACGTCCACTGGTATACAAAGATATTAAGTTTTGGAGAATTACATGTGGGGTGACAATACATCTGGGCCAACAGTCTGGTTAAGGCTGTAACGACTGAATTGTCTTTGTTTTGTGTTCATCATAGTTGATATATGCAAGGTGCACCTAGGCTGGCACAAGCGCGGTGTGGTGTCATCGCCTCTTTGTAGCGAACGGCCGCTGTATGTTTATACAGGTCTCTGTGTTGAGATGTGTGTCGGTGTATATAGAGGTGTGATTCGTATGTGTTATGCGGATGTGTGTGCGCGTACTCTGATGAGTATATATTCGAGTTTAATGTTGGTGAATGCGGAACAGCGGTGGTGCACGCCTAATCGTAACTCGCTATTCACCTGGCCACGAGTAACATCAGTGAGGTGTGGTGATTTAACCGGTCCAGGCTGCGTCACTTGGTCAGCGTCGTGAAGTATGATCAAACAACTGCCATGACCAACACGTATACTTGCAGTATATGTATCAAAGACTTATAATTCTCATAAAAGATTGGAAATGTGTCCTGTACACGTATTGGTGTGTATATAATCTGGTGGCGCCAACGACTTTGCAGCCTGGAGCGTAGTAGTTAAAATCCTGGTTGGGGTGGTGGGGTTGATAGCATTCCTGTCAAGCACCCACCCCAACCAGAGTCAATACTATTGTTATTTATCAGACCCACTTAACCTGGGCAACTTACATTATTATAGAGGTGCGAGGAAACCACAGAGTGGCATTCAGCCGGCGCCAACATATGCCAGACACGTTATGTTATCGACCAATTAATTACTATTTTTTTAGATGTGGAAGGAAACCGGAGAACCCAGCGAAAAACCACGTAAAATAGAGAGATAACACACAAACTCCAAACAGAAAGGCGCCCTAAGCGGGAATCGAACCATCTAGGGCAGGACATTATTTCTGTAAGGCGCAAACGCTACCACTGCACCACCTGGCCGCGGTCCAACTGTGGGGAAGTTATCAGTGGTTGTCCTATACGCAGCCCCGCTGTCACTGGCTCGGGATTGTAAACGAGTGATGAGTACCACCTGAAGGCACATTTCAGCAACACATAATTTTGATGCGCATCTTGGTGTTCGTTAGTCTCATGTGAAATGGTAATGTCTGTATCTCTCCAGTGCCAACATACCTCGCGCCTTCCATTTGCTAGATCAGAGCCCCCCCCACCCCCAAGTTCTCTGGCTGCCACTCTAATACCTGTCTCGGTAACCTACCTCTTCTACCCTGCACACGTGTTCATCCATCACACCTTGAACAATGCAGAAAGTTGTTTCTAGTTTAAGTTGGCAAAAAACGATTACTTTTCATTGCCTATTGAAGTGTGACAAACCGATAACTTAATTTTTGGGCGTGAAAATAAATCTTCATGAAATAAATGGCATCAATACCTGCTTAGGCCTGTACAGGATCGCAGAGAACCAGAGACTTTCCCACCAGACACAGGGCGTAAGACAGGGCTATGTCCTTGATAGGACGCCAGCCCATCGCAGAACATGAGATAATTTAACGAGACAAATTAACCGAGAGCAACATGTAATTGCACTTTGGCAGAAAACCGGAATACCCAGTGAACACCTACGCAGACAATGGGTTTGCGAACTCCACGCAGAAAGGCATTCGAGCCGGGAATCGAGCCCACACGCTGCGAGGTGTCAGCTACTCACTGTGCCACCCATTACTAGTTTGTGTGCAGTACATACAAATTTTGTATGAAACGTGCACTACAAGACAAATGAAAGAGCCTGAAAAGTGTGCAAAGCGGTACGAATAGATGCATGCTTGGAATTACATTAACACACAGAAATATGAACACGTCTCAGCGAAAATATGCAAATTGGTTTAAGAAAAGTAATTAGAATTGGGCAACCTATGTCGCTACAAGGGATGATTTGGACAACAATAATGATGGGAACGGGGCCAATGGATAACTCTTTCAAAAGGATGACCTCCGTGGAGATCTCATCTCATTGTCTGAAACCTCATCTCATTATCTGAAACCGCTTAATCCTATATAGGGTCACGGTGAAGCTGGAGCCTATCCCGGAAACACAGGGCGTAAGGCAGGAATACACCCGACGACGGGACGCCGGTCCATCGCCGGGCACTGCGGGGCAATTTAGCCTGCGAGCCAATCAACCTATGTAGCAGCATGCTTTTTGGACTGTGGGAGGAAACCGGAGTGCCCGGCGAAAACCCACGCGGACACGGAGAGAGCATGCAAACTCCACACAGAAAGGCACCCGAGCCGAGAGATTCGAACCCGGGACCTTCTTGCTGTGAGGCGACAGCGCTAACCACTGGGCCACCGCGCCGCCCCTCCGTGGAGATGGTGCATTGAAATCAGAGGCATGGCCAATAAATAAATATGTCCGATGTTCAGCTGTCGGGATACAGAAGCAAAGCTGCAGCTATAGGATTCAGTCTAGTGCGATAACCACAGCACTGCAATATCCCTTGTATGTGTATTTCGCTGCTGTGCTTATCTTATGCCCATTTCGCTGTTCATTTAACAAAGATGACTTCTCCCCATCCTTTGTGTTCCCCACTCTCTCCCCCCTCCCCCACAATGTCACTTCACACCACACACCTGCGCTTGTTTGTAGAGGGGGAAAAAACCTAGAGGGGGAAAAAACCTAGAGGGCATAGCGAATCACTTTCCCAGGGGTCTGTGTGTGAACGAGTATCGCGTGCGTGTGCTTTCTCATTTGCCAAACTAATGAATCTACGGATTAATAAAGCATAACCGGCTAACAGACAAAGCAAGGGGATGATTTTGACGTCTCCACGTGTATATTTTTCGTCCACTAACCCCTTTGGCTTTTCAGACAAATATCAAGCAGCAATGCTCTTTATTGTTTAATAAAGCAAACGACCGATTTATGAACCAGTAGAAAAAGCGTTATATCAAAAACATTTATGATTTTTCAGTAAAGATTTTAAAACAAAATGCTGCTAGATTACCAGATGTTATTAGCAAGAACAATTCATATATAATATGGGAAACATATTCAATACAGAAAGCAATATTTTGCGGCAACGCATAACGCATTTGTGTAGTGATCGCTGAATGTGGTCTTTAGTAATAAAAGGCCACTGTAAGAAGCTGTTGTTAATAAAATGCTTCAGTACTTAATTTAAACAGGCTGCCAAGCTAGTTTAAGGAAGCCAACATTTCGTTATGGGGGAGTCCATTGTACAGAGAATGATATAAACGAATACAAATAAATGGATGCCAGCGGCCATGGTCTGGCACATTTAATGCCCTCGTGAATGTTGTAGTATTGGAAGAAAACATGGTGACACTTATAGCACATTTACACATTATAAAACAGAACATGAAGTTCACAATTGATAGTATCTTAATAGAACTGCCCAAAGGTGGCAGGGTGGCTCTGGGGTCGAGTGCCTAATTGACGCCACTGAGATCCTGGGTTAAAATCAAAGCAGGTGATGAGCGACTTGTTTGGGTAATATTTGGAGGTCGTGTTAGCTGTGCAGCACCTATAGGATCTCTTGCAGAACAGTGGCGCAAATCCGTCATGTTAAATAATTTCCCACAACTGAATACTGCATCATAAATGTAATGCTAAATGCTCCTAGATGCACACGAGATTCTCGGGAAAAGGTTTTTGTAGCATCTGCCCCACGCTTTTAAAACAAGATTGCCATGAGCTTGGGGAAAGTCACTACAATCGTTGAGCTTACCTTGGATGCCAATCAGAATTACAATTTGTCTAATTGCAAATGCAAAAAATGTTCGATGGTTTTGAAGGGCTGCATATGCTTTCCCTTTGCAAAGCAAACCGCTTAAATTTATTTGCATCACACCGTTACTTCTTTTTGTGCTGTGCAATTTTGCTTTGATTATTTTTTGATTATAGATGATTCATCTTTGCACAAATTGGTGTTATTTTTATTTACCATTTGAATTTATACGTTGTTGCATTGGTGAGTTCGAACGTTTGCTGAATTGCAGGAATACTTGAAAGTTAATTTGTTACTTTCTGCTGTAATAATAAACATCATATGAGCTTAACAGTTTCTGCTCAGTAATCTAACCTCAGCAAACTGGTATCCTTACCCAATTTGCAGTTGACAGTGTTTAATGAATCTTCTACCCACACGGCTACACAATTAACCAGTCGCCTTTTACAGACTTAATCTACCTTTTTCAGAACAAGTGTGTTATTTCTAGGACATCCCTGATATATGGTAAGTGGTCAATGCATAAACTGTATGGAGTAGATACTATCTTGGGTCATCGTTTAAAGGAGAAAACTTACAAAGGTGTTCCAAGCCACATTAAAACAATGCCGTTAATTCAAGAAAGCTTTGCCACATTTCAAGGCAATTTCTGGAAGGTATGCTATTTTCAGGTGTTCGGGTAATCCTATTAAGGTGAAATCAATCAATGTCTCATCTCATTATCTGAAACCGCTTAATCCTATATAGGGTCATGGTGAGCCGGAGCCTATCCCGGAAACACAGGGCGTAAGGCAGGAATACACCCGACGACGGGACGCCAGTCCATCGCCGGGCATTTCGGGACAATTTTAGTCTGCGAGCCAATCAACCTATCCAGGAGCATGCTTTTGGACTGTGGGAGGAAACCGGAGTACCCGGCGAAAACCCACGCGGACACGGGGAGAGCATGCAAACTCCACATAGAAAGGCACCCGAGCCGAGAGATTCGAACCCGGGACCTTCTTGCTGTGAGGCGTCAGCGCTAACCACTGGGCCACCGTGCCGCCCATCAATCAATGGGTTTCTCAAAATTAAATACACAAGAGGAAACGTATCTTTACAAATATGCAAATTATTTTTTCTGTCACTGTCCCTAATGAAATCTTCCCAAGGACACGCGAATACTGGAATGTGATCATAATCCATGTGTACGGATGACTGTTTGCAACTTATTTAGGTTCGTTAAGGAGCACAGTGGGGGTGAGATCGAGTGGTACAGCGGTTGAAGGCAATGGAAGTCAGTCAACAATGAGAATGAAGACACTTGAGCCTTGGCTGGAGCAGTCGCCAATTAATTTTTCCTCTGCCATGCGCACAGTAATCACTCACTCGCGAACAGAGATAACGGCTTCGACGCGAGTAACCAGACAAGCAGGAAAGACAGCAAGGCGGTCAGCCGGTGCCATATTATATTTTACCGCCCGACCCCCCTCACCGAGATCTGCAATTCTCTATATATTAACGTGTTTTTGGCCATTTCATCAGTGTTGATGTGTGACAACCGAATAGCATAACACAATGTAGTCTACAGTAGTAAAGTGGCTTCTTACTGAATCAAGTTTCACTGTTTTAATTGTCATGACTTGCATGTTTTGTGGTTTAAAATAATATTTGCATTTCTAGAGGCATTTTACTCGATGGACACAAAGCGCTTTATTGTTGGTTGTTACCGCATTATAGTTCTTAATACATTTGACCAAGTTACAGGCAAGTTTGTATATTGGATGTTGAATAACAATGAGTACTACAAAAAAAAATCAAACACGTTTAAAATATTGTACGAAATATATATATTCAAGGCAGAGTGTTATATATTCGTTGTTTTGTAACAGAAACTTTTGCAAAGTGTTAGTGACTTTAAAGTATCTATATATACATAACGCGCCTAAAAAGCTATCGTTCAAACCATTTATTAAAGTGGATGTATTGCCATATAAACACTTTTCTGTGTTGTAGGACACTTTGCTATGAATACAAAGAAAATATATGACAGCACTATAAGACATGAATGCATATATCAAGACCGTAATCTGCAGTTTCTTAGAACTTCTCTTCAAAATTAACATAAAAAAGGCTCACAGACGTGCACTTCAACACAATCCTGAAGCCTGGTCTTCTGGAAGTCTTACAAGCCAAAGGTGATTTAATTATCATATTGCCGCTAAACCCCAGTCTAGAGAAACAGATCTTGAAAACAATAATTCTCACACAATGGTCTCAAGGAACGCAGCTTCAAGACAACAATGAAGAAACCTGGCTTGTAACAGAGTCCTAAGATACTATTTTCCAAAATCCACGAGTGACAAGCCTGAGGGTTTGTGTCATTGTCGCTGCAGTTGATGCCGGTGCATTTATTTGGCATCACGAACGAGCGAGGGAGCCTGGTATGTCTCAAGGCGTTCGCGCACCAGCACTCGCGAAAGCAGCGTCAGCTCCATGGTGTCGAGGGCCTCGTACAACTCTCCGCTGGCACGTACCGCCACGTTCCCATCATTCGCCTGGGGTGGTGGAGTGCGGATAGGGTGAGGACAATGACAATGCTACCTCACACGTGTGCGTGTGCACACAAGAATATGTACAAACACACGTATACATACCCTCGTATTTGAGCACACTAACATATGTGCTGTATTGCACAAGTATACACAAACTCTCAGATGTGCCGCTCTCGTACAGAAACATGCATTCAAGCTATATGTACACAAGTGCACGAACTCCATTGTATCTGTATCCACGCATGTATTACGAGCACTTAAGTTACCGACTTAGTCTTAAAGTGAGTACCTGCTATACTGTGTAAAATCAGCACTGTGGTGTATGCATGTGTTAATGTGCAACGCAATAGCGACCATTTGCGCTTGTGATATCACTGCAGCACTTGTGCCAAGCTAGATGCACTTGAGGCCACGTGTGGAAGGCTCGCTAAAAGGAGGTCATGAGACAGACTCAGGTGTTGGATTAATTGTCAGATATATTGCCTATGCACTCCACCATGCTAACTTTCTGCGAATTATGTATCTGGCATGCCACTTGTGAGCTTTGCTTCTCAGTGCTCCGTTGTTGTTGGAGGTTAAGTGCCTCCAACTTCCCAATGTCCTTGACAAGCTCCATAAGCAGAGGCCAATCTAGACACTGCTGGTAATGGTAAGTGAAAAATTCAAACAGCTCCAAATACTGCAGTACCGCATCAGCCCATCTCTTTTCAAGCCTGTGCCATATCCAATTAAGCACCCTCTATCCAAACAAACAAAAACTGTGAGCCTGGGATGGCTGGGAATGTGTTACATTACACAACCACCTGGTGGAAGAGCTTACTGATGGAAATGTGTCCCGATCTGTCAAAGATCTGTACACTCATCACACATCCAATCTAATAGGGTTAAACCAAGAATAGATAGTAAGCAGGTTACCACCAAATGTTGCAGATGTTTCGTTAAAGAAAGTTGACTGCAGCATATTAACCACTACACTACCATACTGCAGTGCAACAACAACAGCCTTTCGTCACTAAGTGGCAGTGATGTCACCCAAGCGCCTGTGCCAGGCCCTAAGCACTTTGAGGTCACATGAAGTGTCGAAAACTCGCTGACAGAAGTTCACAGGACTGACGAGGTGTTATGGGTTGCCTAACCAAGATGACTGGTAGATGCACCACCTGTGCTCCCTACTTTTGCCAACTTGCTGTGTTTTAGCTGTCCGGTGCTCCGTTCATTGTTCTGAATGTCGCTCCTTTGGCCTCCGTTGTTGTCGAACACTGACTGTCTCCAAATGCCCGGTAGCAACCTTCAAGATCCCCCTCCATAGACGCCCATCTTGACACTACTGGTACCAGCCTTCAGCAAGTCTACTCAGCTCCAGGTTCTCCTTGGCCACATTGGTCAATATCTTCTCCAGTCCATGCCACACCCGTTTAGCCCCCTCTATCCAGCCAAACAGAAGTTGTTTGGATATTAGGTGGTTGGTCATGTGGACTAAATGACCCAGCCAACTCAGCCTAGCCTGCCAGAGGAGCCCACCTATGGGACCCTGTCCAGATCTTTTGAGAATGTGATCTGCTCACACAATCCAATATGGTCAAACCCAGGATGTAACGTAGGTAGGCCAGCCAGAAAGTTTCCAATCGGCGCAGAAGTTCTACCAGGGGGGGGTCCACGTCTCGCAAGCATAAAGACGACAGGGCATGACTGCAGCTGCAAAGACCCGAAGCTTCTTATAGAGCGACAGACTGGGCAGCTTCCACACAGCGTTATGTAGCCAATGAAAGAGGTCGCCTGACTGATTCAGAGCGAGACCTCCACTGTTAAACCAGAACCAACCATAAGCATACTGCCTAGGTATGGAAACTTCTCCACTCTCTCCACAACTGCCCTATCACTCATGGAGAGCTGAGGGGGTAGAGAACTTGATGGCACAAAATACCCAGGCAGGTGCTTGATTTTGATTGGGCTAATGGTAAGACCCCATTCCTTTGTAGCATGCTTCAGGTTCAAGAGCATCGACCCCAACTCATGCTTTGTGAGTGGTACCAAATCGTCAGCATAAATAACACGGTTGGCTAAGAAAGCCATCCCTTAATCCCACCTAGGCATCGATCAACCTCCCATTGTACCTGTACCAGATGTAAATTCCACTCGTACATCCATGGAAAGCCTCTTGAACTAGGTGATCAAAAAGATGTTAAATAATGTAGGAGCCAGAAGGAATCCTGATCACTCCCCAAGGTGAACAGGGAATGGCTCTCACTCCTAACCACGTAGCTTCACCTGGGCTTGCCCGCCACAATGAAAGTCGTTAATGAGTGAGCAAAGTGTCAGGGACCCCAAAATCATGAAGAACAACCCACAGCCCTGGCCTCCTGGTGGTGTCGTAGGCCTTAACCAAATCAATAAAGCAGAGACGCAAGTCCTGTTGAAATTCCCACATCTGATGTTGTTGACATGCTGTTCTCTCCACAGCTCAGATTTGTAAAAAAAAATACAAAAAAAAAGGTATTGTTGCTGATTTGCTGTTCTGATCTCATTGTTGACGTGCTGTTCTCTACGCAGCTCTGTGCAATGCCTTGTAGCCCTCGGGCGAAAGGCGCTCTCGAAGTGCAATTATTATTATTATCTTTGTAATATCAGCCAGACAGAAAATATGGTGTCTGTGCAAGACCACCTCAGCCTGAAACCATATTGAGGTTCAGAAAGCCTCTCCTCATCGTGCCTCAGAAGGTGATGTTGAAAAATCTTTACCAGGACCTTTCTCAGCACAGAGAAGAAAAATGCTCCTGTAGTTGTTACAATCGTTGTGGCCCCCCTCTTAGGGCATTCTTTCCCCTGATCGAAGTCCTTAACCCCATCTCTGTATGATGCTCTACAAATAAGTTGCTGAGGAAGCAACAAATTAGACCATTGGCAGCTCAGTGTTGCTTGTGGACAATACCACTGGTCACTATCCCTCCAGCATGCACATTGTCTGCAACTGGAACCCACTTTTCCCTGCTCAATTTGTGCTCTCTAAAACACGGACAAAGCACCACTCATTGCTAAGCTGATCTTAGCCAATAATTTGGACCTGCTCTGACTCAGAGACCTGGCACCATCAAGATGATTTTTTCAGATTGAACCAAGTTGAACCATAAGACTTTGCACTCCATTAAAAGGCTCGCTTCCATGGCCACAGTAGTGGCCTTGTGGTTCTCCACCGTGTTACTGCCTACATCCGTCTGATTGCTTCACCGACCTCCCATTCATTCGAGCATGGAAGTCAGCTCAAGATATGAAATTGGTGCTGTGCCACCGCCTACCTCCACTTCTTTTGTAAATGAACTGTGAGGTGCTTTCTAGGCTGTGCTCTAGTTCTGAGATGATTCTGATGTGTGGCGATTTCAACATTTATGTTGACTCTCCAAAGAGCTCCCTTGCCAGGAATCTCATGGTGACTCCACATCTTCATTTTTTCACAAATCGATTACTCCAATACGCTACTTCCTGGAATCCCTGCCACCCTTATCAATCCAATCTGGGTTCAGATTCGGCCACAGGACTGAAACTGCTCTGGTCAAAGTAATGACCTACATGTTGCTGCTGATGGAAGGCTTGCCGAGCATTCTAGTCATTCTAGGAGTAGCGCCAGTAAGAGCCTTGTAAGTGAAAAGAAGGATCTTGAACTCAATTCTATATTTAACCGGTAACCAGTGGAGAGACATCAGTGCTGGGGATATGTGATCGTGGATGGGTGTGCGAGTGAGGATTCTAGCAGCTGCATTTTACACACATTGGAGATGATTGATAAGGTAGGCAGGGATGCCAAGGAGTAGTGCATTGCAATAGTCAATTCGTAAAAAGATATAGATGTGTATTAGCTGCTCAGCATCAGAGGGTGACTGGCTGACTGGATGTTGTGCAGTCTGGCTATGTCTTAGAGATGGAGATAGGCTACCTTCGTCACCGTGTTGATGTGTGACTCGAAGCTGAGTGAGGAAAGTGAGGAATTAAGAGCCACTGCTGGACTCCGGATTCCCTAAGCAACTTAAATGGTCTGGTCATCAAGTATCAATTGGATGGGTTCAGCCTTGGAAAATTGGTGCAGGGTTCCAACAGGCAAAACTTCTGTTTTGTCACCATTTAATTTTAGGAATTTTGAATTGAGCCAGGCCTTCACAGTTGACAATGAGGACGACATGCAAAGACCAGACGCATTGATGAAAGGCTTTACGTAGATATTGATTTGGATGTCATTGGCATGTCAATGGTAGCAGAGTTTGAGGCTGTGCAGGAATAGGCCAAGAGGTTGTATGTAGATGCTTAAGAGGAAGAGGAGAGGGCCGAGGACTGAACCCTGAGGAATTCCAGACAAAACGGGATGATCTCTGAGTTATGCCCTCCGAGGCTAACGAACTGCTTTCGGTTGGTAAGGTAGGTGCTCAGCCAGTGCAGGGCACAGCCAGAAGGCCTATACCCTCCAGTAGCTAGGTAGGGTGGTTAATGGTATCCAAGGCCACGCTCAGGTCCAGGATGACAAGAATACTTGGCAAGCCTCCATCATCAGCAACGAGTAGGTCATTAACTACTTTGACGAGGGCAGTTTCAATACTATTGCCGAATCTGAATCCAGATTGGAAGGGATCGAGGTCATTGTTAAGAACGTGTTTCTGGAGTTCTGCATCTACTGCACGTTGAGGGACCTTAGAGAGGAATGGTATATTTGAGATGGGGTGATAATTATCGGGGATGTTGCAATCGAGGTGAGGCTTTTTGAGCACAGGGGTAACTGCCGTACATTTCAATACTGGGGGAATGATGCCGGAGCAAAGTGAGTTACTGAAGAGATTAGTGACGAAGGTGGCAAGGGATTTGAAATTTGCCCAAATAAGTATAAATGGGAATGGGTCCAGGGAGAAGTTTGTAGGCTGAAATCGGGTAACTAATGACGAGACATCATATTCCATTAACTCTGAAAATTCCAGGAGTTTTGAGATCAAGGTAGGGGAAGGAACATTTGTTGAGTGTTGGTAGTTGAGGCTGGGTAGAGGTATGGTGGGCTTCGGTGTTGGCTGAAAACAACTGAATCAACTGATTTGCCAGATCTTTGTTAATGAAGAGAGGTTAGGGTGCGTGACTAATAGGATGAAGGAGCCAACTAATGGTGGAGAAAAGAATGTTTGGCTTATCACAGGTATCAGCCAGAATGCTGGATACGTAGTTGGTACGGGTGCAATTAAGTGCCTTCTGGTAGCGATTGAGCTGGTCGTTGAATATATGAGCTTGAGCAGTGAGGCCAGATTTTCTCCAAGTCCGTTCGGCCCTGCGTGCAATCATCTTGAGGTCCAGGAGTTCACTAGTATACCAGGGGGGTGGTTTTCTGCCTCAAAAAAAGCGTGATTTTAATGGGGCCAAGTTTTCTAGTATGCTTGATAGCAGTCCAACATATCTGTGACCTACTGGTTGTTCAGCGCTTTGTGACCCTTGGATGACTAGCGCTCTAGAAATGCAATTATTACTATAATTATGTCAGGCACCCTCCTCAACATTACTTCATTCCTCCAATACGGACTTGTTGCGTGTGCCCAGATCGCACCTCCATTCGATGGGTGACAGAGCGTTCTCGCACACTGCTTCTAGACTCTGGAATGCCCTCCATTGAAAATTCGGTCAGCTTTGTCCATGGGCATGTTCATATCTCGTTTCAAGACTTACTTGTTCCATAAGGCTTAGAAATCCTCTGGCTAGTACTGTTGATGCCGCTGACTGTTGTGCCAGAATGATGGCTTGCTGCTGACCTGCACCTGCTCACGAACACGTATTCCTTCCTTCATTTGTTGAACAATTATTTAAATCTCTTAATTTATGTCCTTTCCTAAATTATAGCCATGATTTGATTTTCAATTGAACTGCTCTGAAGTGTTTGTTGTTGTTGACTTGCTGTCATATGCCATTCATTTGTCGTTATTGTGGCTGACATGATGTTCTCTCCACAGCTCTGTGTAGCACTTTGTGACCCTCAGGTGAAGAGCGCTCCAGAAGTGCAATTATTATCTCCAACGTGTGCAGAATGTGGCTGCTAGAGTCCTCACCCGCACTCCCATCCATGATCACATATCCCGAGTGCTGCCATCTTCCCACTGGCTAATGGTTAAATACAGGATTGAACTCACCTACAAGGCTCTCAACTGACGCTGCTCCGACATACATCCGTGATCTACTTCAGGCACCCTTCTCAACATGACGTCTATCCTCCAATATTGGTTTGCTGCATTTGCTCAAATCGCACCTCAGTTTGATGGATTAGAACCTTCTCGCGCAGTGCTCCCAGACTCTGGAACTCCCTTCCATTGTAAATTCGGTCAGCTGAGTCCCTGGGCATTGTCCAATTCCATCTCGAGACTCACTTATTCAGTAAGGCCTTGAAGTCCTGCTGTTAGGATTGTTGATGGTGCTCACTGCTGTGTGCTTGGGTGATGGCATGCTGTTGACCTATGCCTGCTCAGGAACACTTCTTCCTTCCTTTATTTGATTTAATAATTATTTTATTTGTTATTTGATGTCCTTCATTAATTTTGTCATTATTGTAATGATGTAGGTTTTCACGGTTCGATGCATGATGATTGCTTCGAAAAGCTGCTCTCGGGACAGCCGCGTTGTTCGCGGCTGTCCTCTAACATGTGAGACGAAACGTGAGACGTTTCGTCTCACATGTTAGAGGTATCCTCAGGCGCAGTGTGCGTGTGTTGTGTGTGTAATTAATCTCCTAGTTTGAAAACTAGGAGTAACAGGTGGAACAGGATGGGGTTAATGTGATTCCGTGGTATGAGCACCTGTGATTAATCTCCTAGTTTGAAAACTAGGGTTAATGTGATGGGTGTGAGCACCTGCGACTAGTCTCCTAGTTTGAAAACTAGAAGTCACAGTGAATAACGCAGCTGTCCTGAGAGAACAGCTTTTCGAAGCAATCATTAGTAATTATTATACTTAATTGTGCTATTCCGATTTTGTTGACGTGCGGTTCTCTCCACAGGTCTGTGTAGCGCTTTGTAACCCTGAACTGAAAGACAGTGTATAAATGCAAATAGTATCATTTTAGGAAGGTAAGCCCAGTCGCCAGGGCCTCACAGGTACCCACACCCCACCGCCATGATCCCACACCTCTTTCATTCTTTTAGTCAGAAGAGCCACTTCCTGCTGTTTGGCAGCTTCCAGTCCCGAGTGGAGGACTGTCCACCCCTCCTGATAACTGGAGGCAGAACCAGTTCACCATACCGCCTGTGTCCTACTGAGTTTCAGGCATAGCTTCTCCTCTGCAACGAGCGTTCGAACGTTCTACGTGGCCACATGTAGCAGCTTGTTGTTGTTTATGCAGGAAGCTCGTGCGTGCACACATACACCTATTCTCACCAACTGTAAGCAGGCGAGCATGTAGCGGCATGCCTCAAAGGGCTCTTGGCCTTTCACGATGTCCGCGAAGCGTGTGGCTTGCCCCTTTTTCTCGAACTTGGTGATCACGCGGTCGCAGTACAAGCCGATATCGCACGTCCCACGGTTCTCCTATGGCCAACACCGGCAGAAGAAAAAATATCATCGTTGTCATCATCCATGTGCCCACTAATGGTTGGATGCTGACCTACTGATACAGTTACCACCTCTTACGGCCTCACGATACTCCCATCGTCATGGTATTCGTTCATTTGGGTGTATTCTTATCTATGACTGCTACTGCTGCATTAGTTTTAACCACAGCCAGCATTTCCTGCCCAAGCCCATTTACTTGTATTAACAGTAAATGTGATTGATCTTCTATGCGTTTTCTAAAGTATTCCTATATGTCCATAGATGTAATTCTAAGCATGCACTTCTTTGCATGTTCTTTTGCTTTATTCCATTTTCCATAAAATAAGTTTCTTGGGTTGGGTCATGTAAAAACATGTATTGTAAACCCTCCTCCACCCGACACAGCCAATCAATAAGGTTTTGTCATGTGAAAAGAAAGTGCTAATTCTTTACTATCTAAGCACATCGGTACGTGACAAAACTTTACTGATTGGCTGTGTCGGGTGGAAGGTTTAAGACACATTTTTACGTGACATCACCAAAAAATTAAATTCATGCATAACATTTGTTATGAAGGCCTTCACATAAAAGTTTTTTCTATTTGCTTTATTAATGTCACGAACTTGATCCAAGTCAAATCAGGTATTATGGTGATTGCATAAGTCCCATTCTAGGCTAAATGGGACATTTGCTTTCATTATCAAGTTCATCTTTAAAAAAGGACTCCAACCTGCTCTCATACATTTATTCTTTTATGTTTTTAATAACAGTCTGCGTTCAATAATTGCCCTGGGTATAAATACTTTGATGTGTTTTCCACTTGTGTCCCTGACATATGTATCTTATTAAAGTTTTTTTCCCCCCCCCAACCACTTTTAAAGTGTTGCCATGAGGCAACTCCCTATTATAACTCTTGCAGACAACAGTGTAATAGTACCCCATATGCTGAAATAAGGTCCTGGAAGATCATGTCACCGAACTACAACCGTATATTTGCGAATTAAAATGTGGACTTTCCTGCTCTCTCATATTTGTAAGCAAAATTGGTCAGCATATCACTTGAAAGTAAAGTGTATTTTACTCTGAACTAGGACCCATATCTAACAGACGGTCCTTTCCTATAAACATAAGACAATTCATGAGCGTTGGTTCAAACAAAGCCTAAGCAAATAATTGTGCAACTGCGAGCAGTTGCACAATCAGATGTGAAGCCGGCTTTACGACTGGCTTCACCTGTATTTGCAGCGAAGGTGTTATCATCTCATCCCACTCGTGGATTCTCCGTGACAGAGCCGTGTCTTGCGCATAGCCTGCCGAGGCAGCCATGTAGAGTTCCTAAAGAGACAAAGGCCCCATACATCGGTATAGCACACGTATAAATGTACATGGGGTGGTGATGTGGCCTAGCAGTACTGCATTTACTAGTTGTTGTAAACATTTGTGGTAAAGGGACAAGTGGTCACCCCAGTTAATACTGCAGGTATAATAAAATATGCCACGCTCTCCACTTTAGGGTGGATGTTAAAGATTCCGTGATGTTATTCTAAATAGGCGACCATGTGTGACCGTGTCATTGTCCATATTTTTACAGATTTAGAAAATCAGTGGCAAGTTGAAAAATGGAAAATTTAATTGCAACATGGCTACTTGCTAGTATGTTCCTAAATCTCCTGTAGTCTGGATTTAAAACCTGTGCCTTCTTTACCACATTACGGACCATCAACTCCTCAAAGTTCCACTGTTCTTCTTTTCCTATGAAAGAAAAAAACGATTAAAATAAATATGTATTCATTATTATAACACACGTACACTTGTATTGAATTAGAAAAAAAAACTGTGGTTAGAATACTGGGCAAACTCAAAATGAAGCAACTTGATACTAATTTGATTCCGAGTTCAAATGTGGATTACAGGAACTGAATTCTGATGTGAGGTGGTTGTTTTGAATATATTTTTTAACCAGACTGATTATAATTTTGCGATCGACGATGTCACATGACAAATAAAATGCATTCGAAACTCAAATAAAGCAGTGCACCATACTGTGGCAGGGAGCAGCACTGGGAGATGGATTCCAGTACATCTAAAGTCACTTCAACAAACCTTTTTATCCACAATGAGTACATATTAAAGTTATGTTGTATGCCAATAACGTCACTCGTGTAAATGGATATATTTGGGAATATGGTCGTGCGGTTGGGTGGCGCATTACATAGTGCTGTTGTCTCAACAAGAGATTCCGGCTTGGGTGCCTGTGTGGAGTTAGCGTGTTCTTCCTATGTCCATGTGGGTTTTCACCAGTACTCCGGTTTCCTCCCACCATCCAAATACATGCTGCTGCCTAGGTTAATTGGCCTGCAGAGTAAATTGCCCCGAAAAGTGTGCCCTGTCATGCACTGACATCACATCCTGGGTATTCCCCTGCCTTGCACCGTCTGTCTGCCGGGATAGGCTCTGGCCCCCCACGGACATGTACAAGATTAAGCAGGCATAGATAATGAACGAAAGAATGAGAATCTGGTCTAATTGCTGGACAGCTAAAAGCTAGATTCGAACACAAATAAACAATGGTGACAAGCCATATAAAAGCACACATTGGCACTCATTACATCCCTGCTGATATTGGAAATGTTGCATTCTTATAGTAGATGCAACATAAAATAACACTTTTTGACATCCCGACAAAATGGTACTAATTTGTTGAAATGTTTTCACAATTTTATTCCTCTTGTTCTTCATTTGAATGTCATGAGACAAATAATATTTTCAGAACTATCATAAAGCAGTGCAACTCTGTCAGAGAAGGTGCACAGAATCAAAAACTACTAAGCTGCTTCTGTAATTCTTTCATGGTGATCTGTAATCCACCCTGTTGGGACAGTACTATCAATGGCCTATTATGAAATTTACGAATAATGCTCTCATAACAGTAAAAGCGATATTTTTCATTCTCAAATCTGGATTTCAGCCAAATTAAATGTGATGTTGTTGTACTTGTCCATCACTGGTTACCTCCCTGATACCACCAACTCATTATTATATTTGAGGCCTCAGAATAAAAAGTGGCTGTCTTTATCTGAATGCAGAATATTTGCGGTGCCAGCTCACTACACTGTGGTCTAAACCACCAGACCAGTTCAAAGTGAAACAAATTTATTGAACATGAGAGGTGACGTATTGAGTCAAACAAAACCGGGTTTTAAGTCTCAAACTTGAGTGTGTTGAGTGCTCCAGCCACTGTCACCCAACTAGATTCAAAATATATATTAGCGTCAAGTAAATATCACTTAATCTGTATCTCTACTCACTTCACAAGGCTATATCAGTACCGATAAGGGCTGTCCAGGCACATAACTAAATCATCCACTGGCATGTTATCTTACTTTAATAAATAATATCCTTTTGACAATGTGACACCACAGATTACAACCAAATTTATTTGTCAATTAAGGTGAAAGGGCACAGTGTCAAATAAGCATGTGGCAGCAATTGTATACACTATCAGTGGTGGAAAATCCACATTTATATGGTAAGGACCAGTATATAAGTAAGACAACCGTTCAAATGCTGTGCTATTAAATTTTACACCATACAACCTCGACTAGTCAGACTAATAAGGGGGAGTCCTGGTCCCATTGGCTGAAAAATCCAGCTAGCTGCAAATCTAATGGGAGCCACTGTAATAAAATAAACAAAAATAATGTACAAATACGTAGAAACTAAATAAATGTGTGCTGTGTATGTGTTTTACTCTTGTACTTACTGTATGTATTGCGTGTCATTTACTGTACATCCGCTTGTCAGTTCAGTACATTGGTGCCTCCGAAATTAGCTATGGTTGGGTACTGAACTTGAACACCATAGTTGTGTTACAGCGCACTAACCACAACAGTATTGTTAACCACTGCAGAGTGTATGTATATTTATTAGTCCTTGGCAAATCTCACAATGCCTATCCCAGAAATGTTTTGTGATTTTTGAAATCCAACACGGATAATAATGACATTGCGGTTTGTAAAATATATATATGTTTTACAATTTATGGTTTACAATGTATAACACGCAGTATTTGTTCAATACAGATGGTATTCGTTCGCAGAGAGAACAACTCAGATGCGCTAAATAAACGCAGAGTGGAAGACATTCACGTGGTTAGTCAGTGCCAACAATTGCCAAAGGCTGTGTCATATGTATTGTTATCAGCCAATTAATTTTGTTTTAGTTATGGGAGGAAACTAGGAGCACCCAAAAAAATGTACGTAAAGGAAGGGAAACACACACAAACGCCACACAAAATGGTGCCAGAGGCTGGATTTTAACCACCTCTGGCAGCACGGATGTTACCACTGCACCACCCATTGTCATCCTAGAGAATGTTCTATAAGTCGACCACACAATGTGGTGTTATATTCAAGTGTAACCAAACATAATCTATTCTTTGTGCTTTTATTCTTATGAACGATTTAGCAATGTACAGGGGTGCGATGTCACCTATGTCTTGGGGTGTGATGTTCAAGTCATCTACTTCATCATAATCTGTGAAAGACGTGTTTTAAAAAATGCAGTTAATCATTGTGGTCTTAGGACAGCGCAGACAATTTAATAGGGGAGTAATGATTCACCATCAACTACCAATGCATTTTGGTTTCCAAGGTGTCCAGGAAATTTCAGTACAACAATAGTTTCTTATATTTATGTAGAGAATAGTTTTACCTTACATGGAGATTGAAGAAGACTCATTCATAGAAATATATAATACTTTCTCCTAAAGAGAGAATTACTGACTTGAAGCTTTTCTGCAAAAAATAATTAGCCATGACCATTCCACTGTTGGATTTTGGCCTCTCTAAGTTGTCATCACCTCACACAGTACTACAATACAGAAATCTATAATAATTGGATAAAGAAAGTGTATTACTGTTACCACACACAATCCCATTCTGAGTGTGTGTTGGGGTGATTGTGTGCTGGTACCCAGGTTGGCAGGTAGATTTTGAAAGTCAGCATCTCGCCTTATCTCAGGGACGCCGGGCATCGATTCTGGCCTGCCACCCCGTCCCTGATCATCACCATCTCTGCCATCACCGACATCATCGCTATCATCACCATTGTCCACAGGAGTGATGTCGTGGGCATAAGGCTTCCCGGCTTGGACCTACCAAATTTAAACAATACGAGGGAGGTGAAAAGACGATGGCGTCCGATGGACAGTTATATCAGGTTAGCTCTCTGCCATTATTGTAAATCAATGCAGCATCATTGCCGGTTCTAAGATGTTCAACAAAGTAAGAGGCATCCCGAATTTCTTTGCAATTTGTGCAATTTGTGTTTTGCATTAAATCAAATTTATTATTTTCCAAACTTATTTTTCCGTATTATTTGGTGTTTTATGTATTGACACCTTGCATGGCAGATCTATGCCATAAAAATGCCACAAATAAATAAAAAAATTACTCCCATCGATATTTCCAACAAAAACGCATGGCCCCAAAACAAATCTATAAAGCATCAACACTATCTCAAGGCCACTGTGACTTCGACATAACTCAGATGTTTCTTGTCATAGGAATCCTGCAACTAGAACTTGCAAGATTACAACAGGTTTTACCATATTTGGCGATTATGCAGGTGTTAAGATCTTACTGGCAAAAAAGTACCCATAGCGTAGAACTTGCAAGCTTACTAGGTAGGCTATGCTTTAATAATAAATAACTCACATCTATCCATTACCCCAGGGCTTCTTCAGATACCAACCACTATTACTGTTGATGAGCACCATGACCAGTTGTTGACTTTGGATATATAACGATAGCAGCAGTGTGTGAACACACGTGGACACAAGCACTTGTGCACACGTACATCTGAAGTTTTGGCATCACACAGATGTATGGAGGCTTTAGCGAAGATTGTAGCGTCACTTACCAGTTTCTTCTGAATCTTAACCTGTGCGGCCATTGCCTTTCGCATGTTCGTCCAATACAACTCTTCCAGTTCTGTGGGTGGACCGAATAATGGAATGTAACACACATCAATGGGCCATTTAACACTCGACTGCTGGATGAGGGCAATTCCACATCGTACGGGTGGATATGGGTAATTTGATCATATTTCACTATGTTGGTGAGTTCGGGTTAGCGAAGCATTGTATAAATGTTAGTAATCACCTTCACTAGCCATGATCTACCCAGTCGCGGTTGAAGGCTTACGAAAACCGTTACTAAATTTCACATAAGCATGCACTTAGTAGACATGTGACACGTATGTAAAACATTCAGCTCCTCAGTACCAGCGATGCTAAGAATGGTCACAAGTGGGTCACAATTCTTGTAGAATATTCAGCGTCTTATTGTGTTAACTTTGCTGTCAGCAGTAAATAATAATAAAAACAGGCTGTACATATACATGAGCCAATCATATAAATTTAGTTTTTCCTGGATTTTTATTTTATTGCAGGTTTCTCACGGCTCGATGCATGATGATTGCTTCGAAAAGCTGCTCTCTCGGAACAGCCGCATCGTTCGCTTCCTCTCCCCTCCTCACGAAGTTTCGCCTCACACGTTAGAGGCATCCTCAGGCACAGTGTGCTTGTGTTGTGTTTGTGACTCCTATTTAAATGTAGGTACTATGTATGTGTTGAGTCACTTCCACTGTAGGGGGTCCACACCCTGAATCACATTAACACTAATCTCTTTGCAATAACCCCTTCCTGCTCTACCTGTGACTAATCTCCTAATTTGCATCTCATGAAAGAAGCTCCCAAACACCTGGTGATCAACCTCCGATGTTCACACCCCAGAGCTCTACATCTATGCACTACTGACTTCAATGACTGGACTCCAGGTTTGGCTGAGCTTTATCTTCATTTCTTGTTTGCGGTTCATAGTCTTTTCTGTCTTGTGAATCTCAATTGCTTCACGAATTAATCTTGGACCTTTATGGCGGATGGCTGCTAGTACTCGTATCTTGTCAAAATCGATTCTGTATTGTTTTACCAACAAAAAAAGGGTGCAGCAATGGGATCACCAGTCTCACCCGCAGCAGCCAACCTATATCTAAGCAGTTTTGAGGAGGAAGCCATAAACTCATCTACACTAAAACCTACCCACTGGTATCGAAACATTGATGACACATTTGTCGTATGGCCACATGCAAGACAGAAGCTAGAGGAATTCCTTGGTCACTTAAACTCCATACACCCGAACATCAAGATCACCATGGGAACAGAAGAAAACGGCCAAATCCCTTTCCTGGACGTACTGGTGAAGAGAAACGCAGAGGGGACGCTCAGCCACACTGTATACAGGAAGACAACACATACGGACAGGTATCTACACGCGGAGTCTCACCATCACCCGAAACAGAAACAGGGGATACTGCACACCTTAGCCCACCGGTCAAAAACTATATCAGACAAACAACATCTAAGAGACGAGCTACAACATCTACAACAAGCACTGGCGAGCAATGGATACACAAAAACAGAAATCCAATGTGCCAAAAGGAGAGAACCTAGACAGAAAGAGCAAGAAAATGAAGAGAAAGATATCAAGACCCACACTTTCCTGCCATATGTGAAAGGTACCACAGACAAAATTAGCGAATACCTAGAAAAATATAAAATAAAAACAGTCTTCACAACCCACCAGAAGATACAAGACGTACTCAAATCACCTAAAGACTGACTGCTGTTACAGACAGAAGGCGTATATTGCATTCCTTGCAGCAACTGTGAGGAAGTATACATCGGGCAAACAGGAAGAACAATAGCCACAAGAAAAAGAGAACACGAGGCAACAGTATGTTTGCTGCACACGGATAATTCAGCAATGGCAGCACAGTGTAGATAAACAACACAGAATCGATTTGACAAGATACGAGTACTTGCAGCCATCCGCTATAAAAGTCCAAGATTAATTCGTGAAGCAATCGAGATTCACGAGACAGAAAAGACTATGAACCGCAAACAAGAAATGAGGATAAAGCTCAGCCAAACCTGGAGGCCAGTCATTGAAGTCAGTAGTGCATAGATGTAGAGCTCTGGGTTGTGAACATCGGAGAGGGATCACCGGGTGTTTGGGAGCTTCTTTCATGAGATGTAAATTAGGAGATTAGTCACAGGTAGAGCAGGAAAGGGTTATTACAAATACGGGGTGTAAGCAGGACAAGGAGATTAGTGTTAATGTGATTCAGGGTGTGGACCCCCTACAGTGGAAGTGACTCAACACATACATACTACCCACATATAAATAGGCGTCACAAACACGACACATGCACACTGTGCCTGAGGATGCACCATTCCCTGATGTAATGTAATGTTAACTCATTCAAGTAAATTTGGAATATAAGTTGTTTTAACTTTTGACTTCGGCAAGATTATCAAGCAATCAACATAAGGTAAGTGATTAAATAAAACGCTGAATGAATGTGTGGTATGTTACCAGGAAAACTGAGAATTGAAGTCTTTTTCCGCAGAGGCACAGCCATAGCGATGTCTGATGATATAAAACAACATTACAAAAGATCAATACTCTGAAATAACATATTTAGCTTGTCAACTATGATGAAGATTCATTTGCCAGAAACATTACTTGTCGGTAAAAGATAGTGAGTGGTGATTATTTCACGTACATGCTTTAGTGAACCAGTCATTGAAGCACACGAGTTCTGCTATCCGTTTTCTTTTCTGCTTGGTGCCCACCGGGTCGAGTCCAGGTGGAAGTGAGAAGCTTCGTCCTGAAAAAAATGGTTATGATCATCGGCAGAAAAATTATCATCATCAAAGTAGATCCAGAATCATCAACATCACAATCAGCAGAATCAAGAAATGAAAAGCAACAGCTGGAGTATCAAAGAGTATCAACTTTATTTTAAAAATAATTTTTAACTTCATCATCGGAATTAGCAGCATACTATCATTTTCACTATCATCATTGTCACAACCACCTCCACCGATAATATCTAGTCATCCCCACTAACGTCAACTCACAATCACCCTGGTTCTGACATCAATGTGCATGCCTCACCTTTCATTAAGGGCTTCTCTGGTGGCCCCTCACCAAATAGATCCATGTTTCCCCAAGGGTCAACTACCTACACATTGCACAGATATTGATTGATAAGTCATGATCATCTTAAGGTTATATTTACTCACATGGGGAGTAAAGTGGTCGAGCTATAGCCTGTATGCCGCTTGTTATACGTGGTTTGAGCCTATGGGCACCTTGATTAATACTGGAGGTATATTAATAAAAATATATGTGCCGTCTGCTTTACAGGGGATATTAAAGGTTTGATATTATTTAAGAAAGTAGGCTACATATCCCCGTGTCACAGTCCAAATAAATATAACAAATGACCTACACATTACTGAATGGGGTAAAACCATAGAGCAACATCACGATAAGAATACCTAATATACTAATTATATTCATTGTCCTCTTCAAGCAATCAATGGAGTGGCACCCACATTCGTTGGCTGCCTTGAAGCAGAAGTGGAATTTTTTGCAAGAGCCAGTCACTTTATAGAACAAGCATTAGTGATGAGTTACCTGCTGTTTTGTCAGGGGTCCTTTCTTTATGGACTCTTTCGTTGGTCTCTCTCGGAGCATGTAACCTTTATCTTGAGGCCTGGCCTAAAATACAAAACAAAGATCACAAGTGCAGCACTCTCAACGCTCAACAATTGAACAGCACGGAAAGCAATGCTGACGTGTTGATAATTGTGTCTCCATGCTGTGCGGAGTTGTCAGGCACTAGGCAGTTCCAACTTAGCACCGTACTACACACAACTACAGTACTGTAGCTATGCATGTGTTTTGCAGTTCACGTGTGTGATTTTTGATGGTTTTGCTTGGGTTTTTCTAGCTTCTTTGCATATCTTTAACATAATGAGTATTGTACAATTTTTATAAAATATAAATAACATTAAGATCTGAAAACAAGCTCCATGTAGTCTTGATTAAATTAATGCAATATCATTAAGAAAACAATAATTCAAGGGAATTGGTCCTTTTTGGGCACATGCACTCACGGCAATGTTAATAAACACACACTGTAGAGAATGCACACCGATCATGAATACTCCCACCTCTTGTCTGTCTATCACCTCAACAGCAGTAGCAGGGTCATCTCCTGGATTAAGCTCTTCAAGTGGTGGCATATCATCCATGTCGCCTAAACAGAGACCACGGTACGTAAATGCGCATACATCAAAAGCCATCGTTTATCTACTGCTAAATGAAGCCCTCCTCAAAACAACATCATCCCTCTTAGTCCAGCAATGTCATAATCCATGCAACACCCACACATGAACGGAGCTCATAACTCATTTCCATGGCCATCAACCTTTTGGGTGCTTTAGTATTTTATTTCAGTTTAAAGTGTCTCTCTTTAGCTATTCTAAATTACCCAGTTTGCATGATGTTACACTTACCGTGTCCATCTGCATCGACCAGAGACATGAACCTGGCATCGTCAGCACCACCTACACCTCCGTCGTTATCGGCAATGGCATTTCGCATAGCTGAGAATTCGTCATCTGCAGAAGATACCAAAATAAATTAAATTACTTTCACAGGTGCAGAGCTGTGTCGCGTAAAATTTATTTTAATTACCTATGGTGTATGGATTTTTTTTGGGAACTGTAACTTTGCGTGGAACAAACGCCACCATCAATCCACCATTCAGTTCTTTATTTAAGGACTTAACATCTACATTTCAATTTCCTATTGAAAAGTAATTCATAACCTCCAAAATGGAAAATCTGTCTTCTCATAAAACTGTCAGCAACCCATAAATAATGAAAATACGTTTACATGTTTCTTATTACAGCAGAAAATACCGAGTGAGTATGCAAGCTCTGGATGCAAGGGTTCTGGAATACAAAACATTCCAACGAACCAACGTGACATATACAATCACAAGGTAAATAAACAAACGCAGCACCAACTTGTGTGCAGATGAAACCCTAACCATACAAATAAACAGTAACAGACAAAATTGTACAGCAAAATTTTTTACCAATATTTCATATAAATGAATGAGACAAAGAAGTGCAACAATGTAGCAGTATGACGGCAAAACAATTTAAGAACCGTATTTAATAATTAAAGAGCATATCCAGCCCTTCAAATCACCTATCAATTTTTGAAATGTGAGCAATTTTAATTCTAATTGGAATCTGAGGTGACTCATCATTGGTAGTGACTGGCTTCAAGCTCAAGACAATACATTGTTCCAAAAACGAAGGATAGCTGCCACAACAGCTTTTTTCACTAACCATGATATGTACCTAGAAACATTTATCAAACATTGGTTGAGCTTGTTAAATAGGACCTTGAGTATGAATAAGGGCCAGTGAATATTTCTACAATTATTTTTTGAGAAGTACATTTTGAGCCCATATACAATTAAAAATGGTGGGCGTTGTAGGGGGCATCCAAAGCAGGTTCAATACAGTGCTGGATGCTGATGGATAGATAGCAGAATAATCGAACAATAGTAGAATTGCATTTACCAAGTTACCAAGTCTAAGCAGAACTCAGTTGGAGAAAAAAAACATTTGTCCATAAAGAACACCAATTTTAATTTTAATACTTTTAGCAATGTAATAAGTATGAGATGTGAATTAAAATTTAAGCATAATATGAAGCCCAAGTAGTGCATTTTCTTAACTTGTTCGTTTTGTTAGTTATATAGTGTCTATCACTGAGGTAGAGATTTGGCTGTTTTTTTTAGTCGTGAAAAACATGAATTTAGTTTCATTGGCATTAAGGACTAGTTTAAGTAAGAGAAGCTGGTTTTGCAGGATATGAAAGTAGCCTTGTAGCATAAAATTTACATCTTGTGGGGAATCTCCAGCCACTAGCAGTGGAGCTTTATTTCAAAAATACTGATATTGGAGTGTACCAGTGAGGTGCCCCAGTGATTAACAGAGAGAATCATAATGGACCAAGAGTGAAACTTTGTAATGCACCTTGGTGATTTCGATTGTCACATCGAGAGGCAACTCGTAACCTAGCCAACCGTAGGTCAGGAGAATGGGAGGGTTAAGTCTGTTAAAAAATACATTATCTTCTACTGTATCACTGGCTTTTGACAGGTCTAAAAATATTATGGCAATGTTGTTTCGTTTCTAAAAACAATTAGTATTGTTGAGGTTTCACATAGTACGTTTCATGAAAGTTTGATTTTTTTTGGATGTAACAATTTACTAAGATAAAATTAGCATTCTGAATTAATGTTTTTTTGAAAGATATTAACCACGGGAGATAGTATAGAAAGTGGCATGTAATTATAAGGATCATCTACAGATCCTCCTTTGTGAAGAAGGCCATTGAAAGTGGTTTTCCATTCAGCAGAGACTGTAGCTTTTTACATAAGTAGGTTAAAGATAAGGGTAAATGCTCTGATAATAATATCAGCCACTGCAACTACATTAACTGGAAGGTTTGACAGCCCCAGTCCAGGAAGTGGTCCTAAGTGAAGCCAACGGATTCAGGACATCCAGATGTGTGATTGGGTTAAAATTTTATTCCGTTGGTGGAATATTATTTTTGTTACAAACAGTTTGACTGGACTGGGATGTAATGTTAAGCTTGAAGCAGTCACTAGAATTACGCATATTTTCAAATATATGACCAGCTGTAGATATGTAAACATTCGGGCAATCTAAGATATCGAAGCTATTTCTAAGGCATTTCCCATCCATCAAAAGGTGTGTTGCTAAACTATTAGAACTATACTTATTTGGTATTTCCACTATTATTAGAGCTCAAGGCTTTCACTGTTAATACACCTGCAGTAATAACCAGGGCAGCCTGTCCGACTCAAACACCAAAATAGACACATTTTGCAATGCGTCCAGTTTGCAAAAGCCACACATACTAGTGGCAAAATATGCAAACAGGTAGCTTTGATAACCTATGCATTGTCCTTCAACTGACCGACCTTCACTTGGCAGTGGCTTCCTTTTGAGCCTATTTGCCAGTGTCAGCCGTTGCCAAAAGGCAGTCAGCTCAGGACAACGCGGTATCAATGCCTTATAGCTAAGGTGGAGCTGTTAACGCTATGGGTACTTTTTTTGCCAGTATACATATATAAGATAACAGGTTTTACCGTATCTGGCAATTATGCAGGTGTTAAGATCTTAACACCTGCATAATTGCCTGGTAATCTTATATATGTATACTGGCAAAAAAGTACCCATAGCGAAGAACATGCTACCACTGGACCCGGTCACTGAATAAACACAGGGAATTAAAATTCATCCCTGGAAGGTGCCCTGGAAAAGCCCACGAATGCATCGCATATCAAGGAAGGCATGTTCAACACGCAGTCCAGCCAGAAAAAAAATAACACTTAAGCAGAAAATACATAATGATGTAGCTTTTCACGGCTCGATACATGATTACTTCGAAAAGCTGCTCTCTTGGGACAGCTGCGTCGATCGCTCCCTCCATCGTGGGAGGAGAGGGAGCGATCGACGCGGCTGTCCTGAGAAAGCAGCTTTTCGAAGCAATCATCAGAAGACATATAGGCGACGTTTCTGCTCGTGCTGCCTTCCTGCCAGTCGCACCTATAGCCTTGTGAGCGCAGAGTGTGTTGAGGGCCGTGTTGGCGATCATGGCGCCGTCCACGGGAGAGAGGCCACTCAGCTCCAGCATGAAGGCCCCAGTGTGGTGTGGAGTGCTGGTGTTCATGCGGAAGTCCTTGCGGCTCGCAAGCAGCTCACCCTTCTGGCTGTACATGAGGGATGTTATTTTGGTGGGCGTGGCAGACAATTACAGCAGGCGTATGATTATGTGGAATCATTGGCATACAAAGGAGCATGTAGATCGATTTGTATCTCATTTAACTAAATGCAGCCAAATTTCAAAACACATATCACTAAAGATAAAACGAAAATACAAAGTCCACCACATGGAGTAGCATGCAAAAACGCTGTTAACCAGAATCAAGGTGGAGTATGGTGATGACTATGTTCTGGATGATACAATTTCCGGATAATGAAAACTTAAATAAAGATAACTAAATACACTTTCACCAGTTTTTTTAAAGCAAAAAATAGTGGTCCACCTAAAACTCTGGTAGCTGTCTGTGTAGCCAAATTTCTATAACTTTCTTAACAGCACAGACATTCAGTACATCTTATTTTCCAGATCATCTTATAATCTGAAGAATGCAGTATATGCTATATATTTTTAATTTGTCAATGTGCCTGTTATGACGGGTTAAGAAGAAAACATGCAGATAAAATACGATTAACGGATTTATTCATCAGAAAATTTCTTTGTAAACAACATTTAGTGGGCGGCATGGTGGCCCAGCGGGCAGCGCTGCCACCTCACAGCAAGAAGCTCCTGAGTTCGAATCTCTGCTCGGGTGCCTGTGTGAAGTTTGCATGTTCTCCCCGTGTCCACGTGGGTTTTCACCGGGCACTCCGGTTTCCTCCCACAGTCCAAAAAACATGCTGCTGCATAGATTCATTGGCTTGCTGACTAAATTGCGCCCTCAGTGCCCGGTGATGGACTGGCGTCCCATCGTGGGTATATCCCTGTCGTGGGTATATCCCTGCCTTGCGCCCTGTATCTGCCGGGATAGGTTCTGGCTCACTGCGACCCTGTACAGGATCAAGCGGTTCTGATAATGAGATGAGACGACATTTGGTGTGAATCTTTGTTCATCATAAGCAAATGTTCTTCTAAGATGCTAGCATGATTCAGAGTTTTCAAACATGAGAACATCACAAAGTTGTCCACGAATGAAGAATGGCAAACTCAAGTAGATCCTGACATGCTCAAAAGTTTGTACTTTCGACGCTTCAAAGCAAATACAGGTTCCTTACGTTAAAAGAGCAGATGGAATTGACGACACAATCACGACGATGCATGAGATAATTATGCTAAACGGCGTAAAAACACATAACATTTGAATATGGGGGCAGTTGTTTGATAGGTGACCTGGAATGTACCAACTATAAAAACAATGCACACATTTTAACTTCAAAACAAATCTGTGGTAAACAGTAATAGATGGAAATGACTGATGCATGTTAATAAAATATATATGCTAACATCAATTTACTCTTACATTTGAGATCCATTGTTAATTTCCTATAATAATGTCAATATTAAATTGATATACTCCCTGTAACAGTGACATGTGATTCCCTCCCATGCTAGAGACTCACGCATGCACAGATCTGGCATTATACAATGACACAGACAACTCTAGTAAATTATATATATATAAACTGCTTTTGTTGTTAAGCTCTCAGTCTTACAAATCTGAGTCACGCATGAGAAATCTAAGTGTGGTTCTCCCGGTTGGATTACATGTTGAGAATTCCTTCTCTAAAGCTTTTGCCATGCACTAGTACACGCATCTTCAAGAGCTGAATTGAACTCCTGTAGATGTGCCCAATCGTGTGTTGCAAAAGCTTGAGGGGGGCAATACTCAACAATGCCGGGCTAAGCGGTTACCTGTAGAGAGGCGTTCCCTGTCGATCAACATCATCCACAGAGCTCAATGACATAGGCACGAGGGGGATGATGTTCAAGTGCTACACAAAAACACATGCAACACTTTAGTAGACGAGGCAAATACCAAATGCCACCTAACACCAAATCACGTGCAATGTCACTATTCTCATCAGATCTTGGAAACTAAACAGCACGGGGCTTGGTTGAGACACGCCATGCATAAAGAAACAACATTTGCCTTTCTGAAGCGCCTTTCACCCGAGTCACTAAGCGCTGTACAGAGCTATGGAGAGAACGGCATGTAAACAATATCATAATAGATCACTGAAGTAAAATAATGACAATAAATCAATCAAGGACATCAATAGGTGTTTAGTCATGATGTCGCAGACACTTGATATAAGAAAAAAGTGTTCATAGATAAGGCGACGTAAATTCCTTACCAGCATGCTCTGTAGATTCTTATTCATGTTGATGTTTGACGTGGACTTAATATCATCTAAGCTTAGGAACTGAAAAAAGAACAAACTCAAAACAGCTCAGTCACTCGTTAAACACTAGACGTCAACATAAGAAAACTCAACAAGCTTTATTTTTGGAATTTCCTACAGAAAAATGCATCGTTACACACTTTCTGCTTTTGACCCATTTCCTTTGTCAAGATCAAATAACATACACTAGGTGGCAAGGTGATGCATTGAGTAGTGCTGTTGCCTCACAGCAAGATGGGCCCAGGTTCTATTCCTGGCACGGGTGCCTTTCTATGTGGCGTTTGCGTGTTCTCCCCATACCCGCGTGGGTTTTCACTGGGTACTCCGGATTCCTCCCCCCGTCCAAAGACACGTTGTTGCCTAGGTTAATTGGTCTGCTAATTATATTGCCCCAAAAAGTGTGCCCTGCGATGTACTGGTGTCATATCCTGGGTATTCCCTTGCTTTGTTCCCTCTGCCAGCCGGGATAGGCTCCAGCCCCCCACCACCATGTACAGGATTAAGCAGCTATTGATAATGAATGAATGACTATATACTGATTTGCAGGTTGAGAATAATATTCAGAGAGAAAGGGAAAGACATACATGAGTTAGAACATACTTGAAAGTTAGAGACATTAATGGCAGCTAAGAAATGTAAATTGGGTTATGCAGTGTAAGTGCTAGATGCATTGTTGCATCATAAGACTGTCAGATGGTAAGGGATTGGATAGGCCTTCATTTAGGAGTGGAATGAATACTGATTATCATTGCTGAAGACACAAAAATCGGCGATGGACTGGCGTCCCGTCGTCGGGTGTATCCCTGCCTTGCGCCCTGTGTTCCCGGGATAGGCTCCGGCTCACCGTGACCCTATATAGGATTAAGCGGTTTCAGATAATGAGATGAGATGAGAAGACACAAAAATATTATGTCTGGTCATGAGCCACAAACTCATTATCCAAAACATGAGAATGCACGCGTATGGTGCAACTTGTTTAAACACAGGTTTTCTGAGCCTAGTTTCAATCACAGGTTCCCAGTGATGCTGACTTTGGCCATTAAATTAATCTGAGGGGGGGGTTAGATGAAAAAAACGGTGCTTACTTCCTCCTCCTTATTCTGGTAAGTGAAAGAGGCGTCGCTGTCTACACCCTCCTGTCCAATGGAGGTTGTCTTTTGAATTCGTCTGCGGCACAACGGCAGCACATTTCACAACTGGGTCTGATGCTCTCTCCATATGAAGCAAAACCCCAGCTAGCCACATTAACAGTATAGAACCAGTCTAGCTAGATGAAACATTGGATGAGCCGCAAAAGCATTATAAATGTAATACAACGTAGTGAACTGTATACGCATATATGAAATGAACACATCAGTGTGCAGTGTGCTTGCGTTTCACAAACAAAATAGTGCTACATTTTTTAACAGATAAATATACTTACTTTTTGTTTGATATCATATCCAATGTCTGAAATACCAGTGAGTACAAGTACTCAACCTGTACACACACACAAACATACCAAGCTTTATAGGATAGTGACAAATGCTGTCAGGGAGCAGCTATTATGGTTCATTTGTAAGCACCTACCTTAGCTAAAAAATAGTTGCAGCCTACAGTTGCAAATACTACAAATTAGTTATGGAGGCAAGTGACACATACATTGAGCCAAACTTTGGGTGTTACATTCGACACAATATGCCATGCTCCCAGAGAGCCAAATAAACGATTACATATACAGGGTGTCACAATTTTATTATAGAGTATATGTCAGTTACCACATGACATTTCAAAAACGTATTGTTACACACATTACCATGCAAAGGCTGGCCCACAGCTGTGAAGGACACACTACTAATGACCGTGTTTACGCAACGCACCAAGTAATTACGTATGACAGATACGTTTATCATTATAGTATAAAATATCCAGTGAGCTTGCAAGCACTAGATATGGGATTCCTGCGATACAACAAATATTCCAACATAAAAGGAGGCCCAACACCAGTTCAGAAAATCATCACTGGTGCTGACTGGGAGCGGGAATAAAACTCGGGTCAGCGAGTTTATAGCAGAATGTGCCAACCACTATACTAATGCGCACCATAAACAAAACGCCACATACACGGTGTGTTTGTCACACACAGTGTAATACACAGCATTTCCACCCAATACAGTGGTAACACACAGTGCCATAAACAAGAGTACATGTTGCACATGGTGCCACGTGCCTTTTTGCTGTAGACACATGCCGAGCCCTGGATAAGCAGTGCAGCCTCAGCAAAGTTCATCGTCGTCTTTCCACCATCAAATGAGATGACAATATTATCCAACTGTGAACAGAGAGCAGCACAAATGTTCACACACACTTCACTATCAATTTATCCAACCAACCAGGCTATTAAAAGCAGCTGGTGAAAACGCAAATAAGTAAGCTTAAACGAAATTTGGGGCAAGATGACCATGAGCATGATAACAGGTTAATTATGTTAATAAAAACAATACAATTAACTTATTGATAACAACCAAAATTATTATAATCTCGTTAAATCACAGGAACGATGTGCACAGGGCAGACTGTGACAAGTGTGACAAGGACAGAGACAACGACCCAATTCGTCTCTACCTCCTCCAGATACTGCTCCAGATGTGCCGCCACATCCACCTCCCAGTTGCGCGTCAGGTCTCGTAAGGGGTTGAGGAGGTGGAAAAACCTTTGCTCCACCTCCTCCATCTGTGGTGTGGCCAGGGGACAGAGGGTAATAGAGGGAATGTAACAATTAACACCCTCGGTTATTGGACAGATTCGTGTAATCACATCTCTTTTGTGCTTACTGTGCATTGAAAATCTAGAGTGATTTGATTTTACAGAATGTGGACTAGTGCGAAGTCATAAATACAGAATCTATAATGGGGTGAAGATACAGAATTATACGGCTGTGTATACCTAAGAGAACCTACAGGTGAATGTGTAGAATGTCGAATTTACCATTCCTCTCTAAGGTCCTGAGCGTGCAGGAGCCATGCAACTCCAGAAACAATTCCTCAACAATGACCTCCTCGATCGTTTACAATCTGAGTTAAGATTCGGTCAAAGTACTAAAACTTCGCTGATCAAAGTAGTTATGACCTACTTGTCGCTGCTGATGAAGACTTGCCAAGTATGCTTGTCCTCCTGGACCTGACCGCTGCCTTTGATACCGTTGACCACCCTGCCTTGAACGACTGGAGGGGCTCGGGGTTTCTGACTGGGCCCTGCACTGGCTGAGCTCCTACCTCTCCGACCAGAGGCAGTTCGTCAGCCTCGGAGGACGTAATTCAGAGATTTGCTTGGAGTTCCTCAGGATTCAGTCGAGCCAAATCCTCTTCAGCATCTATGTACAATAACTTGGCCATATCCTGCACAGCCTCAATCTCAGCTACCATTGCTACGCCGATAACATCCAAATCTATATCTACGTACAGCCATTCATCAATACGTCTGGTCTTTGCATGTCGTACTCACTGTCAACTGTAAAGGCCTGGCTCAATTCAAATTTCCTAAAAATAAATGGTGGGAAGTTTTGCTTGTTGGAACCCCACATCAATTGTCCAAGACTGAACACATCCTATTGATGCTTGACAACCAGACCATTTAAGTTGCTAAGGGAGTCCAGAGTCCAGCAGTGACTCTTAATTCCTCACTCATCTTCGAGACACACATCAAGAAGGTGACGAAGGTAGCCTATTTCCATCTCATAAACATAACCAGACTGCACAACATCCTGTCATCCTCTGGCATCCCTACCTACCTGATAAATCGTTTCCAATGTGTACAGAATGCAGCTGCTAGAGTCCTCACTCACACATCCATCCATGATCACATATCCCCAGTACTGGTGTCTCACCACTGGCTACAGCTTAAATATAGATTTTACTTCAAGATCCTCCTTCTCATCTACAAAATTCTAACTGGCGCTTCTTCGACATGCATATATCACCTACTCCAAGCACCCTTCTCAACACAACATCTTCGATCCTCCAATACGGGCTTGCTTAATGTGCCCAGATCACACTTCCGTTCGTTGGTTGACAGCCTTCTCGCGCACTGCTAAGAGACTCTGGAAACTCCCTTCCATTGGTAATTCGGTCAGCTGAGTCCCGAAGGATCTTCAAATCTCCTGTCAACACTCACTTATTCCGTAAGGCATTTAAGTCCTCTGGCTAGGACTATTGATGGTTCTCACTGTTGTGCTTTGATGATGGCTCGCTGTTGACCTGCACCTGCTCAGGAACACATTCCTTTCATTTGTCGAACAATAATTTGTATGTTATTTTATGTCCTTCACCGATTTATAGCCATTATACTCTGAAGTTGCTGACGACATGCGTTCTCTCCATAGCTCAGATGTGTAAAAAAAATGTTATTATGCCGTCCAAATGTTGTTGTTCACATGCCATTCTCTCCACAGCTATATGCAGCGCTTTTTGTGACTCTTGAGTGAAAAGTGATTTAGAAGGGCAACTATCATTATTAATCCAGTGATGGAAATATATTAAAACTTGATTGAAGGAAAGCTATATAATGTATAGTTCAATCTCATCTCATCTCATTATCTGAAACCGCTTAATCCTATATAGGGTCACGGTGAGCCGGAGCCTATCCCGGAAACATAGGGCGTAAGGCAGGAATACA
>JAZEWT010000019.1:13380516-13395980 GCA_036362905.1 Mordacia mordax | reverse complement strand
AGCGCAGCGGATAGCACGGTAGCCGTGGGGAGCAGTGGCGCAGCGATTAGCGTGGTAGCCGCGGTGGAGAGCGGTGGCTCAGCGATTTGCGCGGTGGCCGCGGGGGGCGGTGGCGCAGCGATTGGCGCAGTAGCGGGGAGCGGTGGCGTAGCGATTAGCACGGTAGCCGCGGGGAGCAGTGGCGTAGCGGTTCGTGCCGTAGCCGCGGGGAGCGGTGGAGCAGCGATTAGCGCAGTTGCCGCAGGGGGGAGAGCGGTGGCGCAGCGGTTAGCGCCGTAGCCACAGGGAGCGTTGGCTCACTGTGTGTGTGTCGGGGGCAGTGGCACAGCGGTTGACACGCTGCCCATGTGTTTGTGTGTGTGTGGAGAAGTGGTGGCGCAGTGGTTTGCGCGATGTGAGTTTGGGGGGGGGGGGCTTTATGCTTAAAAATAATTACGGACGGGCAGTTATGGCCCGGGGACGGGCCTTGATGCCCGGGGGGGGGGGGACGACGACTGTAGAGTTAAGGAATATAGGCGTCAGCTTTGTTTTCGTCTCGCGGTGCCTCGTGATGTCTTGTGATGTGGTGACTGAGCTTTCTCGTGATGTCTCATGAAAGGTGATGTTATTTAGAAGGCGCTAGAAGGGGCTGCGGGGATATATAAGCGGGGGGGATTGGAGGGGCAAGGGAGTCTCCTGGGGGAACGAGAAGGAGCGTCACGATGTAGCTGCTGCTCGTATGTCGCTACACTCCGGCCCGTGTCTTGCTGGTTACAATAAAGCATCTAAAGTCAAGAAGTCTCTGTTCGTCTGTGCTCGCTGGCTGATCTGTGGAGGAGTGAGTGCTGATCCTCGCCGTGGTGTTACCGCTGTAAGCCGTCACAAGCCCGCAGTCGAAGCCGTGGTGCCACACACCAACCAACCACAACGCAGTATGTAAATAATAATAATAATAATTCGTATTACGTTACAATACTACTGTACAGTACCACCATTATACAATGTTGTAGGTTTTCACGGCTCGATGCATGATGATTGCTTCGAAAAGCTGCGCTCTCGGGACAGCCGCGTCGATTGCTTCCTCTCTCCACCTCGCCACGATCCGCCCTCGCACGTGAGAGGCATCCTCAGGCGTGAGGCGAAACGTAGCGATGGAGAGAGAGGGAGCGATCGACGCGGCTGTCCGAAGAGAGCAGCTTTTCGAAGCAATCATCATTATACAATGTTGTGAATACAGTATAGTTGGGCAGTATTACAACATTCACAACTCAACGGTTATCATTACCAACTGCAAGAACTCTCGACACACATTAAATACTCTACTTCTTTATGGAAACCATCATTAACATCGCAATTACACATGACCGCTCCACCCCAACTTTCGTGAGGTAAAACTTTAGACTCTTCTTTTATAACCAAAACAAAACATCTTTAGTTTTCTCCTCCAACGTGGGAGGCGAAAACGTCGAGAACTCGCGAGGGAACGCTCGACACGCCTCTCCAGAACGAGCAGCTCTTGAGAGCAAACTCTCATACAGTGGGTACATGGAGCCATAACAAACCCACGACATCAATACAAAGTAACTAATTCAAAAGCTCCGGAATCTAGGCGGGGAACAGCACGGGAGCTGTCCTCTTCACCGCCGCCGCGTTACCGTTCGTGCTGCCGCTGCTGCCGCGAGCAGGAGTTGAACCCAGGTCGTCAAGCTTGGCGGCTGCGAGGCAGGGGTCCTCAGCCGCCTCCGAACGAACGCTTCCCGCCTTTTTTTATTTAGCCGTCCGCGGACCGCGCCTGCTGGCAGAACAAGACGCGGTGCGTGGGGAATACGCTGTCATTAAAAACTGACTGCACGATCTTAAGCAAAACTATAGCAAAATGTACGTGTTCGAGTAGTCGCAAGCTTTTTTTTTTTAGATTCATTTAGTGACAAAGACTGGAAAAGTGTTTACCTTGATTTAGAACGTAAAAATAATATAATAATAATAATGGTAATGAACGTAGACATATTTAATGTAACAACCCACCCAGCCTCCCATCCCAGCCACTAACTCTCTGCCATTAACATATCATAGTGTATCAATAAGTATTAATGTGTTAATGTGGAGAGAGCTGTGATTATTTGCAGTCGTTTCCGACAGGCACTTAGAAAATACACACTGTCCGTGAAGCGGTCCTACAAGGCCCTCAACTGACGGATGGTTATTATGGCAACCAGCTATTAATCGATTCCTGTATCGGACCGTTACTTAGATTCCACACGAACATGCTTAGCATAAATAAAGACTGAATTGTGAATGATGGGGCACTTAAATAGCAGATTTTACAGATCCACATCAATTTGTAGTCAAACATATTCACCCAAGTGTAGAGTTCACAGATTCAATCCACCGCATATTGCATATATCCACTAACGATTCTTGAGTCACAGAACGGCAAGCAATCGATTACATTACGCGAACGCGAACCGAAACCGCTGTGAATAGTTTGGAATCGATACAGGTCCCCGTATCGATCCTCGCCAAACAACAGCAATACGAAGCAAATCCGGTCTCCACCTGAGCAACAACGCGCCCGTCAACAACAACAACAACAGCATCGGCGTCCACGCGACAACTCCGACGTGTGGCTGTAGTTATTAAACCAAAGAAAAACACACGCTGATAGCCGATGACGTTTGACCTGTGACCCGAGTTTCCGGCGATCAGCTGTTCGTGGCAGTGACGGCGCGGCCGGGCCTCGCCGCCTCCTCCTCTTCTCTCCTCCTCCTCCTCGTCGTCGTCGTCGTCTCCTCGCTTCTCTCCTCGTCTTGCCTGGCTCTCCCTCGCCGCCTGCGATGATAAAGCTTTTCTCCCTCAAGCAGCAGAAGAAGGATGATGAAGCCAGCGGTGCCAAGGCCGGCTCCAAGAAGGCGTCGGCCGCGCAGCTGCGCGTTACCAAAGGTAATGGCGGCGCCGCGTTACATCCCGTTACCTCGCGTTACTCCTCGTTACATCACTTAACGTCGCATCCACCTCGTCACCCCGCGTCCGACTCGTGTCCCTGCGTCACGTCGCCCCGCGACTATTGTATTACCCCTTTCCTTAATTCGTTACTTTAGGTAAAATGTGTTACCTGGCGTCAATTCGTTACCTCGCGTCACGTAGCGCTGCGTTAATTCGTAACCTTCCGTAAATGCGTTACAACTGCGTCAGTTCGTTGCATTGTCACCCCGTTATCCTGCATCATTTCGTTACCTTCCGTTCGTTACCTCGACGGTTTGCTGCGATGGTTGCGCTTGCAATGTGTAGTCTGTCGAGTGCCTGCGTTACTTCACTGCGTGGTCTAGTGGCGTGTTCTGTCACGCTGCATCAAATGACTACTTTGCATAACGTTACAAGGCGCTTTAGAAATGCAACTATTAATATTACGGTGTTGTTCTATAGCACTTGTTTACCCGGGAGAGTCTCGTTACCCTTTATGGTCAAGATCCTCGTCAAATTTTCGCAGTAGTGAACGACTAATGACGTGTTTCGCAATGCAGTCATCTGCCACTATTTTTCTTCTAAATTTCGTACAGTTTGCACCATGACGCCGGCACACACTGTCCTGCTCTTCGAATGACATAGCTGGATCTTTAAATTCGACTCTTAAGGCAGTCGACGCGCAGTGTGCAATGATTACTACATCATCATTATCAATAACCGCTTAATCCTGTAAAGGGTCGTGCGGGGAAGGGAGCGGAGCCTATCCCGGCAGACGGAGGGCGCTAGGCGGGGCTATACCCGGGATGTGACGCCAGTACATCGCAGGGCACTGTTGGACAATTTATTCAGTAGGCCAATTAACCTAACCAGCAGCGTATTTTTGGACGGTAGGAGGAAAACAGTGCCCGTCGAAAATCCACGCGAATACGGGGAGATAGAGAACACGCAAATTCCACACAGAAAGGAACCGAACCCGGGACCTTCTTGCTGTGAGGCGGCAGCGCTACCCTGTGCGCCACCGCGCCGCCCTGGTTGCAACATGATCAGCGTTAACCAGGGCGGCCTGATCTCAGGATTCGCAACGCGAACCTCCACAACAGCTTGCTTCCCCTGGGTCATGTCACGAGGTTAATAGAATTGTTCCTGTACGTGACTCGACATGACACGTTGCAGTGCGGTTGTCATGTTAGTTACAGTACGTTACCGTTTAATGGCATTTCTATTACTTTATATCACGTTTCAAGACGTCGCCGTACATTTCGTTATATATAACCTAACCACACGTTACAATGTGATTAGGTAACCATAAGTTGCATTACAGTACATATTAATTGATTAAATATTCTACATCACCCTTTAGTCACATTCCTTTGGAGCAGCCGACCGTTGCAACGCATTACACTGCATTCATAACAATGTCGTGTGCTGTTATTTTGCATGTGTTTATAACTGCGTGTGTGACTTGAACTGTACAGGCAGTGGTGGCGCAGTGAGTGGTTTGCGCGCTGCACTACGAACCGACTTCCCGAGTTAAATTCCCGCGCACGACGAACAGTGGCGATTTTTTGAACCTGTTCAGGGCTGCCTTTATGTCGACTTAGTCATAAAATAGTACCTAGTACAGTGTGTAAACATCAGCATGGGGGATACAAAGGCGGCCGGGAGAGATGCCGGCCACCCCCCCCCCTCCCCCCCCCGTGTGCCATGTCGGACTTCAGAGGTACTCAGCAGCATTTTCTCTAACAGTCAGAGGATATAGAGGGATCTTTGTATGCATCTTTGTGTACAGTACGTGACTGTGTGACTGACATTGCCTCTTGGTTTGTGTCTATACATATGTGTGATTGTCTGTGACTGTGTTTGCATGCAGACATAAATGAACTAAATCTGCCCAAGACGTGCGAAGTCGTCTTTCCAGACCCAGATGATTTTCTTAACTTTAGACTCGTCATTTGTCCCGATGAGGTGGGTACTCTATGTTATATATAATCATTACAATAATTATCGTCAGCATTAATAAAAGCAAACGGACTAGTCAGTCTATCCCTTGCTGGATGAAGGTGTTACTGACATTATTCATGGTCACAATTGTGAAGATATCGGTCGACTGCTAGATGAAGGATGACCTATCACCAACATTATCACCAATTTGATTGCTAATGAAAAATATGGAGCAAAGACTGAAAACTGTACCAAGAAATATGGAAAAATTTATTCTTGGAATTGCATTGCATTACAAAAAGAGAAAGACATTAATGAATGAATGTGCAGGTTGATGAAATCTTCCAAATATTTAATGACAGTAAGTGGGCTTGAGTTCCACACATACGTTGTCAAGAATTATAATAGATTTGCAGCCAAAGAATGGAACACATCCAGAAGGAGATGGACCAATGAAATCAGTTTGTGTACAGGTGCTTTTTGTCAATTTGCAGCTTCATGAGGGTAGATGATGGCTTGTGAGCCTTCATCTCATGCAGTGGATTGAGCATGGCTGATGATGCACACTGATGATAATGTTGATGATGATGATAACATTGATGATCTTGATTGCTTCACTATTCTTGTTCTGTTCTAAGGTTTATCTGCTGCTAAATAAATGCACTCATTACGTTAGTGTTTATTCACTGCTTGATGAAGCCTTGCCCATCATTAAATGCCACGAAGAATCCCTTGCTAGATGGATGCCTCATCAGCATCATCATAAAATTATTACAATTGTATTCCATAGTCTTTATATTGCTGGATGAAGACTTAACTCGTCATCAACATCATCATCATCATCATCAGCCACTGCTGCATGAAGGCCTTTACACCTTGCCAGAATCCTTCCCAATCCTGTGATGCCGTAGTCTGTCTCACTATAACCCAAATCGCAGCTAAACACAGTGTTGGTTCACTCTGCCGCAGTCTATTCTTTGGCTGCCAATCCATCAACCATCTCATCCACTGGCTGGTATCCCTTCTCCCCACAATGTCTCCTACCAAAACCCACTAAATGTTCTGAGCTTAGATTGATAACTTAAATTGATAGTTTGCATTCTCTTCAGCTTTAAGTTGATTTTATTTTGACCAGGTGGGAGCTCAAGAGACCAGGATAGGCTCATTTGAAAGTCACATTCGAGCAGGCGATATACATGGTGGACAATTATTGATTGCTGTCTACGTTCTCAATTCAATAATTTTCAGCCCTCCATGTGTTCTTCAAAGTCTAATTCCAAGCATGCATCTCTGCGATGTGTTTTTGCACACTTGCAGTGGTGAAACATTCAGCCAGTTTTGGAATTAAGAACCCGCAGTGTGTTTCAGTGTGAAGTTACAAGTTTGCACATTGTCACAAAAACACTGAGGGATTACAAAAGAGAGGAGGGTCATTTGGTCCGTATAGCTCTTTTAGTTGCGGGTAGCAGCAGGTTGAGTAGCATCATCTTGAGGCATTTCATGAAGAGTCCCAGTGAATAAGTTGCCACCACGTGTGGGCGGCCTAGTCTAAATCCTAACCATGCTTTGGTGTAAAACAATGTGATCCTGGCCTCGGTGTTGAACTTCCAACACCCGGCTTCCACCTGTGGCCTCTGCTCTTCTGCTCTGTGTTGAGCTTAAAGTATAATGGTGTCATTTATTTATATACAGAAGTTCACCGAGTGTCAACACTCTTTTGACTTTGTTTTTTTAGAACGTGTCTCAACTCTTTGTTTTCCCATTCGCAGGGTTTTTACAAAGGCGGAAAGTTTGTGTTCAGTTTTAAGGTAAAGTAGCAACAGTGAGAGTTTAACGAAGCATGTGTTTGTGAGTTAGCGTGTGCATGTGTGTATGGGGGCCGGTGGCTTAACGGTTAGCGTGCTGAACTGCAAAGCTGTCCCGAGTTCCATTCCCACTCACGGCCAACACCAGTGACGATTTTCTGAACTGCTCTTGGGCTTCCCCTAGGTCAAATTAGCCTCAAATGAGTACCTAGTGCAGTAAGAATTAACACCAAGGACACAGGTGGCCAGGCATGGTGCTGGTCACCTACCACCTCTTGTGCTGTGTCGACCTTCATAATGTTCTCGCTAACGGCAATTAACCCTACAGTCTGTTAAGACTACACGGGGGATCTTTGCCTTTGCACGTTTGTGTGGCCCAAACGGGGAGCAGTGGCATGGTGGTTAGTGCACTGCAAAGTCCAAGACTCGAGTTATATTCCTGCCCTGGCCAACATAATTGGTGAACATTTGAATTGGTTATAAGCTTCCCCTACGTTGACTCGGCTTTAAGTGAGTACTTATTACAGGCTGATAACCACTGGGAAGACAAATCTGGCTGGGTGTGGTCCTCACCACACCACTTCCTTGTGCTCTTTTTTTGCTTTTCTATGTGCTTTACAAAGAGCACTTGCTCCGTGGTCTATGTGGCTAAATGGGGAATTCAGTTATCTAAGCTTTAAATCTCTCGTGGATAGTAACCTTATGTTGGAGGGGTTAACATGTTTCAATAACCCCCCAAAGTTATGACACCTGGAATCCAGCGCTCTTGGTATGGTCTCCCATGGTGAACAGGTCTGGGAAGCGGTTTTAGACAAATAGCGATCGGAAGACCCTCTGACTAATGGAAGTTGGGTCAAGAATGGGTATCCGGCTGTATCGTTTTGCTCCAGTACCCCTAACGTTTGGAGCAACTGACCAAGATGGATCAGTGTGGATACCAGCGGTTTATACTGGAAACAACAGTTTTCAAGATTTACAACCGCAATACAGAATAACTTTTAACACCTGCTATTTCGCGATAGCAGTGTCGAGTGTTTATTATACATAGAGCTATGAAAATCTACATCAATACAACTGCAACTATCCAATCGACATATGTTCAGTTCTTGCCCCTGATTGACTTTAACACAAATAACTTCTAACCTCCCCTAGGTTGACTTGCTATCAAATGTTGGCAGTATGCTCAACGTAAGCAGTGGGGAGACATAGGCGGCTATGCATGTGTAGTGCTTGTTAAGTGCCTTGGTGCTTGTTAAGTACCACACGCAGACAATATTATTGGTGAGCACCTATTTAGGCCATGTCTTCTGTGGGCCTAAATAGGTGCTCACCAATCACATTGTCTGTGTGGTTGTCGGTTCAGGTGGGTCAGGGTTACCCACATGACCCACCCAAGGTGAAGTGCGAGACTCAGGTTTATCATCCGAACATCGACCTGGAGGGCAACGTCTGTCTCAACATCCTGCGGTATGCACAGGCACCAAACCACCTCTCATCCACCCACCCAGCTCCTCCATAGCCAAACAGTTACTCACCCACTCACCCTGCCATTGAATCACTCACTGACTACATGTAGTAAAATAGCTACTCGTCCAGACACTTTCCCAGGTACCTATCCACTACATACACATCACCAGGATACTCATCCACAGACTCACCAATATGATCATTAAACCACTTTCTTATACAGCCAATCGCCGAGACACTCACCCACCACATTGTTAAGCAGCTACTCACCCAGTTACTCAGCCATGCTAACACTACATACACATCTAAACAGCAGTCTGCATAGCAACTCACACAGTCGCATACTTACTCATGCACACACAACTACTTGCCGAGAGCCACACACCACTGATTTGCCCAGTCAGTCACTCCACACCTGTCCACATGTGCTTCAATTGAGCAACCTTCTTCTAACCCGTATATTGTTGCAACTACGATGATGTTTGTTTGCAGTGAGGACTGGAAACCAGTGCTGACGATAAACTCAATCATATATGGGCTACAGTACCTATTCCTGGTGAGCAAAGTCACTCACCACGACAACTGGTTTAATCCACTACTCACCACACCCACCACTCATCTCATCCACCACTTATCACAGCTACCACTCACTCGAGACAACATCTTCCATGGAGATAGAATGACAAATTCAACATTGCGTGGGCGCTAACCGAATGAGACCACGGCAACAGCGTATTGAGTGGGGCGAGCTTGCATCACGAAGTTTATAGATCATGGTTTCCTCCCATAACAAAAATACGCTCACCATTTGGCTTAGGGCATCTTAATATTTAGAGGATGTAGTGCCTATCAATTGTTGGCACTGGCTAATCACGTGGCTGTCTTCCTCCCCTACCTTGCACCTCTGAGTCGTTCTCTCTATGAGATCGAACGTGTGGTGGTGGAAATGCATTGTAAGTGGTAAATTATTGATTGATGATAATGGTTGTAACGGTATGTGCACGTGGCAGGAACCCAACCCTGAGGACCCGCTAAACAAGGAGGCAGCCGAGGTGTTGCAGAGCAATCGCAAGCTATTTGAGCAAAATGTCCATCGCTCAATGCGTGGAGGGTACATCGGTTCCACTTACTTCGAGCGGTGTCTTAAGTAGGAGTGGGGGGCACATGGGTTGGCGGGGGCGGGGGCGTAGGGCGGTAGTGCATGCCGCCACCACCCTCTCCAGCAGTCGGGAGGCCTCTCTGATTGATGGGCAAAGTGGGGTGGGGGGTGGGTGGCGGGTCGTGGGAGCGCACGCGTGTGCAGTGCAGTGATGTTTATTCCGAGCGAGATCGCATCAGTGTTTTTGATGAGCACGGGGTAATTTGCTCGCATTAATGAGTCTGTTGGACGGCGGAGTCTATTGGTTAATGGGGTCTCAGTTGAACAACAGGGTGGTGAGTAGACACCGTGATCTCTTCGACAACCGTGGCTTGGTTGGGTGATTGAGGCTTGATGAAATGGCGTCCGGACACTGCAGATGCTGGTTGGGTTCCTCGTAAAGTCTCTCCCGAGGTTGATGCCAAATGGCTGATCAAACTTGGTGGAGTGTGCTCTCTGCCCTCTCTTGCCACTCTTAAAATTCGAGTCGCGTCACCCATTCACCCTCAACTCTATGTCTGGTTGCGAGAAGCTCGCTCACCGCTAAAATTGGCGATGCAACGGACTGGACAGGGTTGTGGTAGAAAGACTTTGGCGACGCTCGCTCGGAAAAAAAATGCCTTCCCACGTTTGCCGTCTCTAACACGGCCACATTCATTTATTTGGCGTACACAACACAAGACATAATAAAAATGAGACAAGCCTTGCGAAGCGTTTATCCAACAAAGTCTGCCAAGTTTGGGATTATTATTTTTGTCCTTCACGTTATTTTAAACGTTAATGTATTATTTCTTTTCTTCTTTTTTTTGGTTTCGTTTTTAAAGAAGGATGTTTAAGTGCTTTTTTGCAAATTTCCCACCCAAATTGCAATTTGCGGAAGGGGAAAATACGTTAAAGTGTGTACTGGGATGACGTCACCATTGTAACCATCGTCATCATCATTGTCAGTTGAGCATCAAGGTTACAATAAAGTACATTTTCAATTTATACAGCTGTGTGCGTTTGTTCAGTGGCCACTGCTTCATCTAGAAACATTTTCAAACTTGCATTTTATCAGGGCTACTTGACGTATATGGTGCATAGTGGAGTCACTTATTCACTGAGTATCCGCGATTATTAGGGCCATTGCTGGAAACGTTGCTGTTCTGCCTTTTAATGCCATCGTTCACTAAGTACAATGATCTTGGCACCAGGATGTTACTGGTGTGTAATTTCAGTGGTAAACATAGTAAAGCTGGTTAAGAGTTTTCAGTAGTTACTGTATCTCTAGTTAGTGATTAACAGAGCAAGTGGATTTAGGGGAAGGAATAGCAGACCCCAAGAGGGTCACAATCAGAGCCAGATATTACAAGGACTGTGAGAATTAGGCACTACCACTGGTGGCATTCGTTTCCTCAACCTTTGGACTTGAAAGAGGCTGTAGGTAGGGATCTTTAAGTAAAGTTATTGGTAAGATCTCGGTTCTGTTAGGTATAGAAGATAGATTTTGTTTTAATGTGATAATAGATGTGAAGCTGAAGTCAATACCCAGGTTCTTGTAGAAGTGAATATTGAATGACTATGCTGGTTGAAAATGGGAGCCTCTATTAATCACAGTACAGAAATTAACATTGCACGGAAGTAGGTTTTCACGACTCGATGCATGAGATTGGCTTTCCAAAGCTGTTCTTAGACATTTCAAGCACTCCGCTTCTCCTTGCAACATTTTTCCTCGCATGTTGGAGGCATCCTCGGGCGTTCTGAGACGGTGTAAATATGAGCGTGTTGTGCTATATATTGCCTGATGTTACAGGCAGTTCACGTTCTTACACATTCCTTTGCCATTCCTGAGCAGAGGCTCCTTTCCAGATCAAGAGCGTTTTACTGTTTAAACAATACTAACAACATGGGTACTTTTTTGCAGTATAAGGTAATGATGTAGGTTTTCACGGCTCGATGCATGATTGCTTCGAAAAGCTGCTATCTCGGGACAGCCGCGTCGTTTGCTTCCTCTGCTCGCGACGTTTCGCCTCACGTTCGAGGCATCCTTAGGCGCAGTGTGTGTGTGTGTAGTGCCTGTTGCTCCTATATATGTGGGTACTATGTATGTGTCGAGTCATTTTTGTTATATGGGGGTCTACATCCGAATCACATTAGCACTAATCCTTGTCATATTCATACCCGGAACTCCGATAACCCCCTTCTGCTTTGTCTGTGGCTAGTCCCCTAATTTGCATGTCATGAAAGAACCTCCCACACATCTTGTGTTTCCCCCTCTGTTGTCCACACCCCATAGCTCTGTATCTACACATTTCGAACTTCAATGACTGGCCTCCAGATTTGGCTAAGCTTTATATTAATTTCTTATTTGAGGTTCATTGTATTTTTTGTCTTGTGAATCTCAATTGCTTCACGAATTAATCTTGGACCTTTATGGCAGATGGCTGCTAATGCTAGTATCTTATCAAAATCGATTCTATGTTGTTTATCTACACTGCTGCTGCTGATGATTTATCCGTGTGCAGGTATTTGCTAAATTATGTCTGGTGCCTTTCACATATGGCAGGAAAACGCGGGTCTTGATATCTTCCTCATTTTCTTGCTGTTTCAGTCTACGTTCTCTCGTTATGGCACGTTGGATTTCTGTTTTTGTGTATCCATTGCTCGCTAGTGCTTGTTGTAGATGTAGCTCCTCTCTTAGATGTTGTTTGTCTGATTTTGTTTTTGACCGGTGGGCTAAGGTGTGCAGTATCCCCCGTTTCTGTTTCGGGTGATGGTGAGACTCCGCCTGTAAATATCTGTCCGTATGTGTTGCCTTCCTGTATACAGTGTGGCTGAGCGTCCCCTCTGCGTTTCCCTTCACCAGTACGTCCAGGAACGGGATTTGGCCGTTTTCTTCTATTTCCATGGGGAACTTGATGTTCGGGTGTATGGAGTTTAAGTGACCAAGGAATTCTGCTAGCTTCTGTCTTGCGTGTGGCCATGCGACGAATGTGTCATCAATGTATCGATACCAGTGGGTAGGTTTTAGTGTAGATGAGGTTATGGCTTCCTCAACCGCTTAGATACAGGTTGGCTGCTGCGGGTGAGACTCGTAATCCCATTGCTGTACCCTCTTTTTTTTTGGTAAAACTCCCAGTCGAGGAGGCTTTACCCATTTTACTAGTAATAATAGTGTAAAAAAAACCCAAATATTGAAGTTGATTTGCCGTTAATATGTCGCTGTTGCTGACATGTCATTCTCTCCCCAGCTCTGTACAGCACTTGTGACTCTCGGGTGAAAAGTGCTCTAGAAGTGTAATTATGCCTTCTCTCTTCCCAGGTCTTTCCAATGCTCTCGTGAGTCATTTGTTGGTGTCTGCAAGTTTGTCCTGCCCCTGCGATGTCTGGGCTGCCTGCTCTCTCATCTCCTAAAACATAGGCATTCCTGAGAGGAGTGGAGGCAGCCCAGGCAGTACTGGGGGTGGGGAGACACTAGCAAAGGACTCAAGGGAGTACGGAAAGACCTGGGAAGAGCGAAGGTATGACAAAGGGCCAAAGGAACGCAACATAGCACTCCACACTTCTTGGCTCAATTTCAATATGCCTGATGATGCCTCCAACGTGGGTGGTGAAACATCGTGAGAGAGGGAGTGCTAGACACTAACCTGGAAAACAATATTGTTGTAGATGTCAAGACAATAAATAGGAAGTACTTTTCACCATTTATCTGGACTAGTAACCCTCCACTGTGAAATCCATTGCTGGATGAGGGCCTTCCCACGCAGTGCGGATTGTGGAGTTTATTTGAGGGCAGTGTTCGGCATGGGTTTGAGGATGGTGGAGAATGTAGATATGGCAGTACCGAAAGTACGGTACAACAATTTAACGGCAATACTAGATGCCTTGATGCCTAAATCTTATACATAGGTGAGAAAAAGTTGGTGAACCCTTTAGAAGTTTCTGTATTTCTCCCGAAATTTAACCGAAAATTTGATAAGGTTTTCATATAAGTTTTAAAAAAGAGATCCTGAGCAAACGTGCCACACAAAAAATATTTTTCATTTACTTATTAAGCAATGAGCCAACCTTCAATTTCTTAATCTGAAAAAAAGAAGTGAATGTCTCGGTTAATCAGTTTTATTAAGGGTGTAGGTTCCAGTTATTGCAGTCATTGGGATGACAATCAAAAGTTAGTTTGGGTGGCCCTGTCCTCTATGAGCAACCTCATAAAAAGAGTTGTTCATCCGTCCAGAAAGGGATACAAAACCATTTCTAAAAATATTGGGCTCCAATCCACTGTCAGGCAGATAATGTACAGATGGAGAAAATTCAACACCATTACTCTTTCCACGAGCAGTCCCCCAATGAAAAGCACTCGAAGAAAAATGCGTATAATCAATAGGTTACAAAGCACCCCAGGATAACATTAAGGATCTGCAGGGCTCTTTTGCATTGACTGTCAGTGTGCATGAGCCCACTATCAGGGAAACCGAACAAGAATGGTGTGCATGGGAGGATATCAAGGAGGAAAACACTGCTGTCTAAGAACATTACTGCCCGTCTCAAGTTTGCCAAAGACCACCTACCTGGATTATCTCGAAGGCTATTGAAAGAATGCTCTTTGGACAGACTAGTTAAAAGTGGAACTTTTTGGCGTAAATGAGAAATGTTATGTTTAGTGAAAACCAAACACTGCATTCAAACCAAAGTACCTTATCCAAGTAGGAAAGCCACTGATTAAATACACGATGGATGGTTTGAAAATCCTTAAGAAAGAACAGTTATTTATACAATGAAAAAGAGCAAAGCTACAGGAGCACAGGACATAGCAGTAGAACAAATAAAATGTTTGGAAGACTGATGATTGCTTCGAAAAGCTGCTCTCGGGACAGCCGCGTCGATGGCTCTCCTCTCCTCGCGACGTTTCGCCTCACACGTTGGAGGCATCCTTAGGCGTAGTGTGTGTGCGCGGCTTCTATCGTCTCCTTATATGTGTGGGCGTGATGCGTGTGTTCTTTGTTGTGTGAGTCCGCCTCTGAGTCACCTTGACACTAATTTCCATATCCTATTCCCACCCCCGGAACTGTGATTTCCCCCTCCCTGCTTTGTCTGTGGCTAGTCCCCGAATTTACATCTCATGAAAAGATGCCCCTCACACAATTAGACGATCCCCCTCTGATGTCCTGCATTCCTGACTTCAATAACTGGCCTCCAGGATTGGCTAAGTTTTATACGCATTTCTAGTTTTAGGTTCATGATGCTTTTAGTCTTCTGAATCTCAATTGCTTCACGAATTAATCTTGGACCTTTATGGCGGATGGCTGCTAGTATTCGTATTTTATGAAAATCGATTTTGTGTTGTTTATCTACACTATGCGCTGCTGTTGCTGATTTATCCGTGTGCTGCAGGCGCACTGCTACCTCGTGTTCTCTTTTTCTCGTGGCTACCGTTCGTCCCGTTTGTCCGATGTAAATTTCCTCACAGTTGCTGCAAGGGATGCGATATACGCCTTCTGTCTAATGGTAGTCGGTCTTTAGGTGATTTGAGTACGTCCTGTATCTTCTGGTGGGTTGTGAAGACTGTTTTTATTTTATATTTTTCTAGGTATTTGCTAATTTTGTCTGTGGTGCCTTTCACATACGGCAGGAAAGCACGAATCTTGGTATCTTCCTCTTCATTTTCTTGCTGTTTCTGTCTCCGTTCTCTTGTTATGGCACGTTGGATTTCTGTTTTCGTGTATCCATTACTCGTTAGTGCTAGTTGTAGATGTTGTAGCTCCTCTCTTAGATGTTGTTTGTCTGAAATCGTTTTTGACCGGTGGGCTAAGGTGTGCAGTATCCCCCGTTTTTGTTTCGGGTGATGGTGAGACTCCACGGGTAGATACCTGTCCGTATGTGTTGTCTTCCTGTATACAGTGTGGCTGAGCGTCCCCTCTGCGTTTCTCTTCACCAGTACGTCCAGGAACGGGATTTGGCCGTTTTCTTCTATTTCCATGGTGAACTTGATGTTCGGGTGTATGGAGTTTAAGTGACCAAGGAATTCCTCTAGCTTCTGGCTTCTGTCTTCCGTGTGGCCATATGACTGCAGCACACGGATAAATCAGCAACAGCAGCGCATAGTGTAGATAAACAACACAATCGATTTTGATAAAATACGAAGGGCGGCGCGGTGGCCCAGTGGTTAGCGCTGACGCCTCACAGCAAGAAGG
>JAZEWT010000019.1:13324373-13375413 GCA_036362905.1 Mordacia mordax | reverse complement strand
CCCGCGACCCGGCACCGGATAAGCGGAAGAAGATGGATGGATGGATGGACTTGCCATTTATTTGTTTACATTACCATTATTGTTTAAACCAGGATGCACAAAAAGGCTACTCATGTTCCGGTCTTAATGAGTATTGTTTCTTTACTAATTCACTGTCCGTGGATGCCACTCATATCAAGTGACTACTGCACACTATAGTCAAAATGTTCTTTGGAAGACAGGCCTATTAAATTTCCCAATGCTTGCCAAATTACAAACTTCTAGAAGCCTACCTCTGAGCAACATTGATTAAATTCTTATTTATTATTTTACTCGTTATATTTTCCTCCAACTTGGGCCAATATGAAACTCGAGGAAGAGGACTCTTCTCTTCTTTACAGATAATGTGCTTCGACTGACTGTGGTGCCCCGATTGCTGGTCCATCCCCGAAATGAGCGTCAATATTTATTGACGAGAAAACAAATGTCTTTCCAAATGACTTTCTGGAGCATCAACCAAGCACTAATCATCACAGTGGTATATTTACAGCACAGACTTTAAAGCTGCAGTGACTAAGCCATGGCCTCGAAAGTCAACTAAAAAAGAAATAGCTTCAAACTGTGTTGGAGATACCTGGGCTTGCAAGTGCTTGAGAATAATCCTCTTTAATGGATTAATTGCATGAAAACACACGAACCTACAGATGTGATATCTAAATAGAGAAACGTTTTCCTCCAGAAATTAATTAAAGCAACCAACATTCAATGTTACGTGATATAGAGTTAAGAATTGAGTTTTGGCCAGTGCAACAAGACACATAGAATGTTACACATCTACACTCCGGTAAAAATTAGACACATACACACATCAAAGTACAGTATTCACACTCCGATGCAAGCAGCAACACACAGACGCAGACATACCATCACACATGTCCAGATAGATACAACGATAAATGCACTTGCACAACAGGGGATAATCGACATTTCGTGCAAAAACACTCAGCTCTTCAGTGTCAAAACCAGGTGACAATGACCACCATGGCAGCAACATTGGCAATGACCCCAACACATTCCCCTCCTATCCCACCATGACAAATACCCCCGCCTCTTGTTTCTAATCAAAACCACAATCACCATCTGTCACATGATGTACAGCGCTGGTGAGACTGCCCCACGTTGTCTGGGGAACGGTAGCTTTATGGTTAGCGCAGTGCTACGAACCCGGCCACCTGAGTTAGGCTTCCGCTCATAGCCAACACCAGTGACGATTTTATGAACCGGTCCTGAGCCTCCCCTAGGTGGACTCAGCCTCACATGAGTACCAAGTCAGGTCTGTAACCATTGCCACTCAGGAGACAAGAGTGGCCTGGCATGGTGCTGGTCACCCACCCCCTCGTGTGCCGTGTCGGCCTTCATCGGTGCTCGCAGAACCAACCTTTCGGCCGTGTTACAAGTCATGCAGTGACTTGATCACCGATTGTGTTTGACTACGCTTAGAAATTCGCCAAAAGCAGACGCAAGAGTCGAGAAACGTCTCGTGTCCACTACGTACTCGCTTCAGTGAAGAGGATGCGATAATAACAATGTTAGAAGACGTGCCGCCGTGTGGCACTATCTGCTGTGTACTGTCCAGGGCTGATTTCACGTACAATCATCATTATCAGTACCCGCTTAATCCTGTACAGGGTCACGGGGGTCGGAGCCTATCCCGCGAGACAAAAGGCACAAGGCGGGGCTATACCCAGGACGTGACGCCAGTACATCGCAGGGCAATGGGGGCAATTTACTCAGCAGACCAATTAATCTAGACAGCATCGTGTCGTTGGACAGTGGGACAGTGGGAGGAAATCGGAGTACCGGGCCAAAACCCACGCAAACACGAGGAGAACACTTAAACGCCACACATAAAGGCATCCGAGCCGATAATTAACCCGGGACCTTTTCGCTGTGACGGGACAGCGCTTCTCACTGCGCTGTCCTGGACATAATCACTGAACTAACATGGGGGACAGACGCTCTCTGAAAGATCATTATAAAGGGCTGATGGTCTTCTGTCTTTGCGTGGCCATGGATCGCTATGGAGAATTCTTCCATAATATTATTCTGAACGGCTATTTCAAACACGTGCATTCACAGAACTACAAGATTCACTCCCAGAACTTTAAATTTCATGGGGAGGGGCAAATGTGCAACTTAATCTGGAGAATGCAGTCTATACATTCATACGCAAAACGACTAGTGATACATCAATTATTTGTTGTAAGAGAGTAAACTGATAATGGAAAGAACCCTCATATCATTCGATACGAAACCAGTAATATCTCATCTCATTATCTGAAACCGCTTAATCCTATATAGGGTCACGGTGAGCCGGAGCCTATCCCGGAAACACAGGGCGTAAGGCAGGAATACACCCAACGACGGGACGCCAGTCTATCGCCGGGCATTGCGGGACAATTTTTTAGTCTGCGAGCCAATCAACCTATCCAGGAGCATGCTTTTGGACTGTGGGAGGAACCCGGAGTACCCGGCAAAAACCCACGCGGACACGGGGAGAGCATGCAAACTCCACACAGAAAGGCACCCGAGCCGAGAGATTCGAACCCGGGACCTTCTTGCTGTGAGGCGTCAGCGCTAACCACTGGGCCACCGCGCCGCCCAACCAGTAATATGCAAAACGTTAAACCCTGGCTCCACCCTGTACATAAGCCACATCACCACATCAGATACATCATCTCATCACATTACACACAGAACCCCTCCCTTATCACATACAGAACGCTCAAACGCTGGAAAATACGTTACTTCAATTCAAACAATGCTGGTCAATCCCACGCAAGATTGATAAAAAATATTACAAATCTAGATAAAGCACGTATTTAAATGCCAGTGGAACTTGAGCAACAGATGCCAAAGCTACCAAACATTAGTTGCAGCTGTCCAAGTGTACACATACATTAGGGATTAGCTTTTGATTTCCGCTTTTAGATATAATTTTGAGATTATTGTGGCAAAATCATGTTTTGATATTTTCACAGTATACTGGAAGTGATTACACTTGAATAGCTCTCATTGTTTATGCACGAAATTGTCCTTTTAATAGTAAATAACATTTTTCTTCAGTAAACCCCCAACAGTAAAACAAACATTAATGCACTAAATGCACTAATTTTCGTATCAATAATTTAAGCACAATTCACATAACGAAATTCTGGCACCGAGAGAAAAGGTCAGAAGTGACCTCACTTTCGGTAGCACCAAAAGTGAGATCACGTCCTACGACCTCACGTTGTTGTAGCAATCACGATTTTTAAGACCTTTATTCTGGATTAATCAAAATCTCATTACCTTGGACCAGAAAATTAGGAATACATCCCTAATATATACATACCGTTCACATATGTACACTACATGGAGCAAGCAAAAAGCCCCGCGTTTACAGAAACTGTCGCTCACGCGTTAAAATATCTATTCGGGCGTGACGTAAATTGTACACCGAGGTCTCCAGACGTTTGCGCTGTTGCGGGATAACCTGCGACTCGGTTAACAAGTCTATTAACAAGGAGAACAGAAGAATGAATATGCTCGGGATCGCTTTGGCGATGCGAGCCCATTTGAGCAAGGCCTCAGAATGTCGACCGTTTTTGTTCAGCGCAAAACAAAGTGTTCCATCGCATTGTTTGGATTCAAATATACACATCGGCTTTCAAATCCCGGTCGGTGGAAAAATCATCACGCTACCACCCATCGGCATCATGAGTAGCAATCGCGATTCTCCAGGATCAATAACAGTACCGCTTTACACGAAGTCACAGGCAGTCATCATATAAAATATTCGTCTCCGGCCACAGGCATATGGAATTTCCAGTCACTACCACCGCTAGAGACCGTTTGACTTGTCGTTCCAGTCGCAGTGCAGCTGTCCCTTATAAAAAGTCTCGTTCCGCTGGGTAGCCATTCTTTATCCGCTGCTGCTTAGAGAGAGGTGCTGCCTGTTGGTTGAGCCCACAGGTGTTGAGCCCCATCGCAGTGTAGCTGTCCCTTATAAGAAGTCTCGTTCCGCTGGGTAGCCATTCTTTATTCACTGCTGCTTAGAGAGAGGTGCTGCCTGTTGGTTGAGCCCACAGGTGTTGAGCCCCATCGCAGTGTAGCTGTCCCTTATAAAAAGTCTCGTTCCGCTGGGTAGCCATTCTTTATCCGCTGCTGCTTAGTGAGGTGTTGCCTGTTGGTTGAGCCCACAAATGTTGAGCCCCACTTGGACCCAGTTGATAAAAAAAAATTTGAATACATCTGTACAAAAATTCACTCCGATCAGCACAATGAAGAGGTGCAACACTCCGAACCTTGGCATGGTAAGATTCTCGAATGGGTTATGAATGGCTTTCTGCAAAGATCGCGTTGATTTTGGAAAGTAGATATATTGGGTTGCACTACGGTCGCCACGGGGCTTAGCGTGTGGAGTGTGAAGATACAGCCAGTGAGGATGAGATATGGCAGTTTTGGAGTCACAGCGATAAAATGTATAACAATACAAAAACAATAATAATCTTCAGCCTTCTGCAAAGCAGTTCTGGATGACTTCCCCTCCATGCCGTATAAGTTACAGGGGTTGTTTGACCATTCTTCACCACACTAGGCAGTACTGGTTGATGAAGGCATGCTCAGCAATGCTTTGGATATCACTCCCCATGGACGCAATGGCCGGTAAATGAACTCTGGTCGCTGGGCTCTTGACTCGGGGGCTATCCACTGATACTAATCGCTCTAGCAACAAAGTAATAACAGTAACACTTAAATTAAACAAAAGAAACAGGTTGATGAATTGTGGGGTCATTACATAGAAAATGTCTAATTAAATGAAAAACATACACAAAACCATAAATGAGAAATTAATGCTTTACGAATTTAAACGCAATCCTTGCGCAGGGCCATGCTGATATTCTGTGTCGTTCCAAGTGCAGTATTTCTCCTGCTGGAGCAATTACCAAATGAATGGAGCGAGATTATATTATGTTTTTTTAAAAGAAATTTAAATGTAAAGAACATATCTAATACCATTTTAAACCAAACATAAAATAAGTCACAAACAAACAGTATTATATGTTGTGTAAATAATAAACACACCAAATATATCGGCGATGGACTGGCGTCCCATCGGCGGTATATCCTTGCCTTGCGCCCTGTGTCTGGCGGGATAGGCTCCGGCTTCACCGTGACCCTGTATAGGACTAAGCGGTTTCAGACAATGAGGGAGACACCAAATATATGCATTATACCTGGTTGAAAATACAATGGTCATTAAACATATAAGAATCTATAGTCGGGCGGCGCGGTGGCCCAGTGGTTAGCGCTGACGCCTCACAGCAAGAAGGTCCCGGGTTCGAATCTCGATGAGATGAGAGATGAGAATCTGTAGTCAACTGAAGAAACAAACCCCATAAATGAAAATTGGAAATCAAATGTAAAACGATGGAAAAACATCAAAAGTACTTACAAAATAATTCAACTACAACGAAAAGAACAAAATTGCACCAAGAGGAAGTGGAATAGTTTAATTATTTAGGAAACAACTTTTTGCTTGAGTCCCTATATTCATCTATGCTAATTTTTACTACACATATATTGACCCTGCGCAAATGAAAGCGTTAGGGGTAGGAATAGGATGCTGGGATGTTTACGTAATGCACTAAACCGAGTCCCTAGTCATCGGTATCAAACAGCCAGTAATCGGAGCAAGTCTTCGTTTGTGCCCCAAATCACCGAGTACGTGCCGGATCGACAGATCTCAGACGCTTAAGCTGGACTGAGGCCCTCAGATAGGCTTTCACCATGCACAGCAGGTGTGAACAGGCCACGGGGCTACGTACTGGGACGGCGGCGAGAAACCCTGTACTCGAGCTGCGCACGTCTGTGCTCCATGCCTTCGCCGTACCGGCCAACGAGGTGAAATATGGTCGAAAAATATCCATGAAGCCGCACAGCGTTGATTTTGCACGTAGAAACGTCGATGTACAGTTCAAAGAAAACGCGATGCATGCGCATGGAGAAGCAGCGATAAGGTGATTTTTCAGGGCTCACGAATAGTTTTCTGGGGAATGTGCACGACAACAATGTGTCACACGTTTATCGTTTAAATATTATTCACACGCAGGCTTTCGTAACAAAGAATATGATTCAACATTAGGCTTTAGGTTAGATCTTCGTATAACATCAATTGCAACAACCGCTATTCAGCACTAAGTGGCGGTGACGTCACCACCGTGCCAGTGCCAGACCATGTGCACTTTGCGGCTACGTGAAGTGTCGAAGACTCGCGGAAAACCCAGGAGTCATGGACTGCCTGACCGTGATGACTGGCTGAGGCACCATGTGCTCTTCCTATTGGGGCAACTCGTATTTTATCCATCCGGCACTCCGCTCGTTGTTGTGTCGCTCCTCTGCCTTACAGTTGCTGGAGGGCGATTGCCTCAAACCGTCCAGGAGCATCCTTCACGACCCTCCTCCATCGAGGATACCACTGGTACCAGTCTTTAGCACGTCCACTCAGCTCTCGGTCCTCCTGTGCCACAACAGTCCGTTACTTCTCTATCCCGTGCCACACCTTGTCAGTCCGACCAAACAGACAATGCTTGCGCATGCAGTGGCTGGACACGTGGACTACGTGGCACAGCCATGACAGCCTCGCCTGCTGGAAGAGCTCACTCATGGAACTTTGTCCAGATCTTTCCAGAACGTGTGAGCGCCTCACACAGTGAAACCTCATTCAAACCAGAATGGATCGTAGGCAGTCCAGTCATAAAGGTTCAAATCGTCACTGATGTGCCGCCAGTGGTCCACATTTCACTAGCATAGAGAAGAGAGGGCATGACTGTGGCTGAGAAGCCCAAAGATTCATGTGGAGTGACAGACTAGGCAGCCTCGTGTTACAGTCGATGAAAAGATGCCGCTGAATTGTTTCAGTGAGACCTCTGCTGCGAAACTATAACCGACCATAAGCACACTATCCAGGTATGGAAACGTCTCCACACTCTCCACAACTGCCCCGTCAGTTATGGAGAGCTACGGCGGTGAATTGTTCGATGGCATAGCACACCCAGGTAGGTGCTCAGTTTTGGTGGGGCTTTGTGGGAGGTTCCAGGTTCAGCAGCAGAGCTCCAAACTCCTCCCGTGTGACAATTACTATATCATCGGCATACACAACACGGTAGGCCAAGAGTAATTCCGTAACCTCACTTGGGCATCCATCACCTCCTTTTGTATCTGTACCAGATATAAATTCGTCCGGAACATAGAAAGGTTCTCGAACTACGTGGTAAAAAAAATGTTAAATAATGTGGCACCCCAAGATGAGGAGGGAATGGCTCTGAATCCCGACAATGCAGCTTTGCACGGGCTCGCTCACCACCGTCAAGGTCCGCAACGACAGCAGAACCAGGGACGGGACACTGAAAGCACAAATAACCCACAGCTCTGTCCTACTGATTGTATCGTAAGCCTTGACTTTGTCAATAAGGCAGATATGCAGGTCCTGTTGGAATTCCCTACAACTCTGCTGTAGCAGCCGTACAGAGAATATGGCATCTGCGCAGGACCGCTATGGCCCGAAACCATATTGGGGTTCCACAAGCCTCTCACCTGAATCGGGAGGCGAGCTCACAGAAGACTGGTACTCAGGTTCCCAAATTTCACTGCCATGCTCTCACACCCTCGTCATGTTTTTGTTATGAATGAGCCACTCCCTGGGGTCTTAAGCGTTTCCTGCCCTAAGCGGAGGATTGCCCACCCCTCATGACAGCTAGAGACTGAACCAGTCCACCAGACCTGTATTCTAGAGGTCCTTGTGGTACAGGTCTAGCTCCTAACAGAGTGGCACGTTCTCCTCCGCAACAAGCATTTTAACACTGCACATGGCGGCACGCAGTGGTTTTTTGCAGTTTCTGGAGGGGCTCTGGGGGTCGGAAATCACTTAAGTCTCCGAGCTCCACCAAATGGTGTTTGGTCAGGAGACGTCATCGATACTTGTCCCCCCTCCCCCTTTCAGGACTTCCGGTAAAGCTTAGGTTTTTATTTATTTGTTGTTCGTGTTGTTTTGGTAATAACTTTCAGGGTGGGGAGGTTTACTAGCCCCTCGCACCTCTTGGCCTTTCTGAAAAGCTGAGCAGCCGTAACAGCATTATCGGCCGGCACAAAATAAGTGGGAGTTGTTTTGGACACCCTCAGTCACCTGTCAAAGCCAAATAATTCAAGTTGTTATCTGGACAAACGTGCTCATGATTGTTTTTAGCAAAGTGGTTGCAATTAATTAGAAAGCAAACTGACAATTTTGTACGCTTCAATGGATGATTCGGTATAAGCAGAGCTCCAAGTCCAAGCACGTGACGATACTGCAAAACGCCGTTCAAAATTGTCAAACGGCCCCTTGCGTTTTCAACGTTAACTGGTTTGCTGAAAACAAAAGCAATTTGCACATTTGTCAGGGCGATTACTTGATTTGTTATACTATAAAGCCAATGTGCAGATCAACCCTAGTATTCTTATTATACCGAAACATGTTTATAACGACATCCGGTTTATTAACACATCCGCAGGAACACATCGTGTTGCTTTCTAACTTATGCAGTCCACTCATATTTTTTTTTATTTTTTGTACTGTATATGTACGGTATGTAACATTTTAAAAACAATTTTAGCATACAACAGTACATGTACCAGAAGACTGGTACACACAAATGTAGACATGTGCAGTAGGGTGCCACTCAACATGAATTATGGGAGTGTGAATTTCACTTTACTGGGATCACTCCTTCCTCTCAGTGTGTTACTTTTGGTGGAAAAAGTCAACGGTTGAGTAACTTATTCGAATGTGTTCACGTTTTGATGTAGGTTTTGACAGCTTGACTTATGAGAATTGCTTTCAAGAGCTGTTTTTTGGAGATACCTCCAGTCTGGGGAGGTGAAGTGCTGTGAATGAGGACAAACGCTCGACAATGCTATCACGAATGAGCAGCCCATGAGAGAAATCTGTTCATTTTGGCACAGGTTGCTAAGGATCCCCTCCTCTTCATATACACCTCTATATTTTTACTGTCGAACGTAATGTATAGGGTCATGAAAAAGATGCTCTAGTTTGAATTGCCTATCTTTGTTGAAATATTTCACTTACAACTTTCGTTCTGATATAACACCAATGCGGCACAAGAGATTGTATTCACGTGAACACATTTTCAATGATTCCTGTGCATCCACTACGATTATTACATGTCTCCTTAAACTTGGAGTAAGTGCAGGTAGTGCCTTCAGAAATGTGTTCTCTACAGCAAGCTATGATTGTTTCATTCAATTGTTCAACCATACGTAAATTATTCCTGTATACACTGGTAATATACACTCCAGAGTGTTACCTCTTTGTTACATCAATTACTCTAAGTGCATGCTTTAGTAAATATCGGCAATTCAAACTATTCTTTAATTCATGAGCCTGTATTTGTCAACTCCATCAAGCAATCAGTAACTTAAGGGATTCTCTATAAGACCGCAAATTTATTTTAATGGGTAAACAAAACAATCAGGAGGGGCGCGACTTTGACAACAATAAACTTGATCGTTGAATGGCACCCTAATGTGCAGAGGCATTGATGTCTTCATGCATATTTTCAAAGGCCCAATATTCAAATTGTCATTAAACCTGTTTTAGTGAACACCAAGATATAACAGTGGATGTTCACTATAGTCTACAAGCAGTCAGTTAAAATGAGGTAATACTGTAGTATGCTTCTGAAAGATTAAAACATTTTTTTTCTCAGCCAAAAATTGTCACAGGCTAAAAAGACTAAAGTTTTGTGTATATCTCCTCTGTGCGGCCAAAGCAGTGTGGGAATTCCACATTTCTATGCAGAGGACAAACCTGTCCATTGATCAACCACTTTTCATTTCTCCTGTAAAGTGGGACTTGCTTTATGTACCCGACAGAGATTAATAGATAAAACACTTCAGTTAAAATGTAAGGCTTTCGTTAGCGTACATTTTATGTTTGCATCACAGACTGTAACAATAATTATTAAACTGACTTACAATTATATGGAGTAATGTTGCTTGTTTGCCCCTGAAAATGTATTTCTTTAAAACTGGAGCGCTGGTGGTCATACTACGGTACTCAATAGTAATCCCGAAAGGAAAACAGCAATTCTACACATGTACACCTTTTGGATCCAATTTAAATGCAACTCAACACTGATCCACACGTGAATCCATGTATATGACCACTGATCCCCATGTCAATCAATGGATTTAACATTGATCTCCATGTGAATCATGCAACTCAACGCAGATACTGGTGTCAGTGGAACTGATCACTGAGCAATGTACCTGAATGCTGATCCCACTCGTGGTGAGAAAAGGTTAGTTAACCATTTAGAACTCTCTTTAGTACTGCAAAGATATGATTTAAAATGTGATCGGATCTTCATCTAAGATATAATAATAAAGAGGACCTGATTAAACACAAACAAAAATCTAATGTTTCATTCATTTCTTAAGCAAAGTGATTCAAAATGCAATTTCTTTGTCAGAAAAAAGCATGTGAACCTCTAGTTATGTCAATCAATAGCATGACAATCAGGTGTGAGTTGGAGTGGTCCAGCCATATTAAAAAAAAAACTTTGGTCATCACTATCAGGTTTGTGGAAGTGTGTCATGCCCGAATCAAAAGAGATTTCTAAGGACTTCATAAAAGAGTTGTCGATGCTAATTGTCTGGAGAGCGCTACAAAACCATTTCTAAAGATCTTGGGCTCCACCAATACACTGTCAGAGACAGTGTACAAATGGATAAAACTCAACACCATTGTTACTCTTTCTAGAAGCGGTTGTCCAATGAAAATCACTTCAAGAGCAAGGAATACAATAATCCATGTCACAAAGCACCCGAGGGTAACGTCTAAGGTTCTGAAGGCCTCTCTTGCATTGTCTGTCATGAGTACACAATCAGCAAAACACTGAAAAACGATTGTGTACATAGGACAGTAAATATAAAACCACTGCTCTGTAAGAACATTGTCTCCCTTCTCAAGTTTTCCAAAGACCACTTGGTTGATGCAGAAGACTACTGGGAATAATGCTCTGTAGACAGATGAGTTGAAGGTGGAACACTTTGGCTTTAATGAGAAATCTTATATTTGGTGAAAACCAAATACTGCATTCGAACATAAGAACCTCATCCCAACCGTGAAGCATGGTGGTGAGAGTATTAAGTTTTGGTGTAGCTTTCCTGCCTCAGGATCTGGAGTCATAAATTCTGGATTGTACCAGCAAATTCCACAGAACGTCAGGGCATGTCTGTGAACTGAAGTGTTACAGAAATTGGTTCATGCAGCAAGACGATGATCCTAAAAACACAAGAATATCTAACAGAATGGCTGAAGCAAAGGAGGTTACACATATTTTTGGAATGGTTTGTCAAAGTCAGGACCTTAACCAAATTGAAATGTTGTGGCGAACCTGAAGTGAGCAGTTCATGCAAGTCCACACATATCTCAGTGTTAAAGCAATTCTGTAAGGAAGAATGGGCCAAATGTGCTCACAGCTGATGTGCAGGATTGATCAACAGTTAAGAGGAAACGTTTGGTTGCAGTTATTGCTGCTCAAGGGGGTAGCCCCACCAGTTATTGAATGTAATGGCTCACATGCTTTTTTTGACAAATGAATTGAATTTTAGATAATTTTGCTCCAATGAATGAATAAGCAGACGTTTTTAATGTGCTATTTGTTTAATCAAGTTCTCTTTGCCTATTAATTTTAGACGTAAAGCTCTGGTCACATTTAAGGTCATATTTATCCAAAAACGCAGAAAATTCTGAAAGGTTCACCAACTTTTTCTTAGTACATTCTGTGACTCAATCTACTAAGGATCACAATGACAACTTGACTTGACTCCGAGTTCCCTTCCCCCCCCTCTACTCACTGGAACCGATTCCCCACCCCATCACCTGATGTGAACCGGCTTCTCGTCTCCACGCCCCCCGCTGACCCCGCGCTTCTTCCGCCGTGGCTCAAAGTCCTCATCAGACGTCTCCATCTCTCCGTCATCACAATAGTCATCGTCATTGTCGTTCAGCTTCCGTCGTCCACCTTTCTTCTTCACTATTCCGCTGGTGGTGGCAGGGATGGCGGTGGCGGCGAAATTGGCCAGGGAGGAGCTTACACTGGTGGCATTGAGCAAGTTTGGCGATGGAACAGACGACGGCCGTGGAGGCGATGACGATGAGGACGAGGCCGAGCGAAGAGGCGTGGGTGGTAGTGGAAGCGGTGGCGACGACGACGGCGATAGCCACGACAATGGCGGGGGCAGTGGTGGCGATGACGGTGCCAATGTCTTCATCGTCGAAGAGGTGGGAGTGCTGTCGCTCGTGGATGCCGGTGGTATCGGCAGTGTTGGTGCACAAAGCTGCGGGTACATTTGCGCGAGCTTCTCCTCGAAGAACATCAAGACTGACAGGCCCGCATGGCCTACCTCCGACTCGGGCTGGGCGAGAGACATACATGCGCACGCATGATTACGGTTGTCATGTTTTTAGGAAGGAAAAGGAATGATTCTGATTAAGAGGATGTGTAGAGGAAACTTTCCATTTAAAATGATAGGTTTCTCTTTAATAGCGGCTACAGCTATGGAAAGGGATAATCTCCTCTGGACGGGCTGTAGTTTAGAGGTCTTAGGAGAACAACCTTTCTGAGTGTAACGGTGACGAAGAAGATTAAGGAGGTTAATGATGACAACGATGACTGATTTTAAGAACTACGCCAATGGTGACGACGAAAGGTCGCGTGATGAATGCGATGGCAGTGATGATGACAAATACGATGGAGACGACCAATCACCTCATTGAACTTGGCACAGTTCTTGAAGATTAGCCGTACGTCACTCACGAACTCAGCCGGAGTGTGGTAGTGGTCCATGTGCTTCTTCTGCAGCTTTAACTTGATGGTCGAAAGGTCCATGGGCTTGCGGATCATCTTGTAGTAGTTGGGTACCTGGCATGAACACACACACACATACGAGAAACAAAGACAAAGATCCCATGTATAGCCTCTTTGGGGCAAGTGCTGTTCGTGAGCACCTACGAAGGACTGCATGGCGTGAGCAGCCAGCACCATGCTTGGCCACCTTCAGATCCCAAGTGGTAGTGTTTCCACACTGAACCAGGTACTCATTTGAGGATGAATTGACCTAGTAGTAGCTCACGACTGGTTCAGATAACAGTCACTGGTATTGTCCATATGTGGGAATCGAACTCAGGATCACCCGATTCATAGCGAAAGGGCGCTGCTACACAAACACAAGCTGGCGAGTGTAGCACATTGTACTGAGTGCAGTTTAGATAGATATACGTTTATTATTACAGCAGATAGTACCCCAGAGAGTTTTCAAACTCTAAATGCAGGATTCCTGTGACACAACGCCCGAAATGAACAACGTAACAACGCATACATTCAAAGGTCAGGTCAGACAAACTTACAGCAACAATCCGTGCAAAAATTACACTAACTGTAGTCATAAAAGTATTCAGGAACACGTCAAGTTGCACAAATAAGGAAACTCACAACACCAACTTGTACAAACTTATACGATACACAGGCACACACCGTGTCAGGCTACATACCGAGTGACTGACGGGCTCGTGGAATGCTGCACTTAGCTGGTGGCAGAACAGGTGCAGAAGCAGCCGCTCACATTTCTGCATCAGGGGCACATGGGCACAAAAACGGATACACGCCAACATCACACGCACACGGGTAAACACGCCACTGTTACGCACGCAGACATATGTCAGCGTCAACTTAAAAATACACACATATACAGTAGAAGTCGAGTGATTTAGGTCGACGACTCCCATGCCAAGCTTGAACGTGTGATCACGTGTGCCAGCGAGCCTTCAACACCTCCCATGGCCTTAAAGCACATCTCGCCTTGAGGAACCACCGTGATGACATCACTGCCACTCCGTGACGAACAGCAGTTGCTGCTGCTTGTATGTGTGTGTGCGCGCGTGCGTACACGCTGGTCGGGCCCGGAGATTCCTGGTGGTGGTAGCGGGGTCTTGCGCTTCCCGTCGTGCCCTTGCTGCTGATCCTCACTATCGTACTCCATCTCTGGGTTCCCCACGCTCCGGCAGAATGAGCACAGCCACTCCCCACTGAGCAGGAAGTGGCGGCAAGGAGAGATAACAACCATTAGCATATGCAACAATTAATCACAATGAAAACACGTGCAACTGGCAGATTTCTAAGTGGGGCAGGATTTTAATTGATCTATACACACGTGGTAAATGCAAGCTATGGGGAACCAGCACCACGGAAATGGGAGTGCATACACGTTCACTCACTCACTCGCCCATCCCGCAGCACGGCAATCACCTCCCTCCTCGCTCATTTTTTCACCCACCCCGTGCTTGCCATCCCCCCTCAAACAATACTTTGTTTGTTCTCATGCTTATGCTCACTGATTCATTCACCCCCTCAACCTCCTCCATGCTGCCCCTCCCACTCACGTGCCTAACTGCCCGCTCACTCACGTGGGGAACGAGAGCAGGGCCGGCACGTGACAACTGAGATGGAAGACCTTTGGGCAGCGTTCGCAGCACAGGAGGTCTCCCCCGTTCTGGCACACGCCGCACCAGTCCTCGTTTGGGTCGTCGTCCTTATCGTCTGCCAAGGAGCTCACACCCCCACCTGCCGAGCAAACCGCACCACTACGCGCTCCACCACCACGTCACTCGGGCGTTAACAGAGACCCCCGGCTTGAGACTCCATCAACTCGCCTGGGATCTCGTAAACTAATATGGGTATTACTACATAAAACTTTTTGATGAAGCGGAGTAAATTGAAGACCACTGAACACTGTGCGGTTTTTTGAGATTTCTAATTGAAGCCTCATCGAGTGCCCCATCACTATGCCGCACAGCTTTGTTATGCCAAGAAAACTGTGGTGGCTCCGTTAACCGCTTCGCAACGGCTACAGCTCCTTGATCCGTGAACCTTTCATAAGTGTGGTTGCCAGTTTAAATGGCTGCTCTCCAGGTTGATCTGGGTTGGCCGGTTGCCTCAATTGTGAGTGCATTGGAGCAGAATGTTACAGCCTGATGCCCTCCTTGATGCCATCCCACTTTAGACAGAGGGTCTTTGGATTGCTATGTCTAGAACCTTTATGCAGACCTCCTCACCAAGGAAGACCCTACCAAAAGTACTCGACTCCATTCAACATACCTCTGGGGTTCATTGGAACACCTCCACTATGATAATGTTACGATCGATGGGGGGAATTGCCTTGGATTATTAAAAAGTACTTCTGATGACCCCAGTGTAGAGACCACAGTTACTTGAACAAAAGGACCACCGCATTATTTCACTAGGCCCGCTCTCCGGCGGATGGGATAGTATTAGTCGCACAACTCCCAAGCGCTCAAAAGTTCACAATTCTATAGTATTGCAGAACCCCTCTTAACTATAGTAATTGGTTCCATTAAACTGGTCGTTAAGTGGTTGGTCTTTAAGCGAGTAAAAGAAATACACGTTAAAGGCTTAATTCGTCCGAGAGCATCGGATGTTTACCTGTTTCACACAAAAAACATAATTTATAATATTACATAATGGGTATTAATACATGAACATGCCAACATTATAAACATGTAATATTATAAGAAACATAGTTAATCAATTCATTATTATTTACAGTACCTGCAAACAAGTTTAAATTTTTGGAAGGAGTCTTGTTTATTCGCAAGCATTTTGGGAACCATAATTAAAGTGAAAATTCACCAATATTTCAATATGTTCTCACTTTAAAGGGCAGCATACACTTAATGTAAGTAATGAACCAATTCTCATGAATGGACGTCACTGATTGGCTGAGGCCTGGTCAGAGCACTTTGGAGCCAAAGTATGTTGTTGGTAGAACATACAGTGTAGATTGACAGGCGTGTGCTCGTCATAAGCCCGTCCTTCACAGGTGAATGATGAGTATGCAAACACATTGGGCTTTAGAGAGGATCATTATTAAGTGATTAGTTTAACAGGAATGGTCGTTATGAGGCGTTCTACTGTACTTGCCATTTGCAGAAGATGATTACTAAGACAGGGGCCAACAATGTCTAATCTATGGAACAGAAGCAATGGTTCATGGTATTCCTGTTTCATGCTGGTTGTACTACTGGCATCGCGTCTGAAGACCAAGTGATCGCAACACTCTTAAGAACAGAACATATATGTTTTACAATGTTTACAATGTTCAGAAGGATGTATAGACATTCACCATCCAACCGACTTTACAAATAATTCATAATTTAACGAACTGATCCAATTCGAGCAAAAATGTGAACCGAAGATCACGCGAACGGTTCCCACCTGCTCCACCTCTGTTGCTGCTTGTCACTCCCCCCGCCCCCTCAGCCGAGCCAGGGTTAGAAGTTGGGGGTGTGAGGGTCGACCCACGAGCACCAAGCTTCCAAAATCACCATCACCGCACAGTGGGAGGCACAAACGCACAAACACAGAGGCGGACACAACACAGTCAGCGTCGGGCTGATACACATGAGCTATTCCTTCGTGATAGCTGTGGTACGCCAGACCAATAGCCACAGCTGAACGAATCTCCAATGGAAGAGCATGCCAGAGTCTGGGAGCAGCGCGCGAGAAGACTCTGTCAACCATCGAATGGAGGTGCGATCTGGACACATGCAGCAAACCCGTATTGGAGGATCGAAGTTATCGTGTATAGGATGCCTGAAATAGGTCACGGATGTATATCGGAGCAGTGCCAATAAGTGCCTTGTAGATGAGAAGGAAGCTCGTGAATTCAATCCTGTATTTAACCGGTGGCCAGTGGAGCCACCAGTACTGGGGATATGTGAACGTGGATGGGTGTGTGAGTGAGGACTCTCGCAGCCGCATTCTGCACACATTGGAGACGATTCGTCAGGTAGGCAGGGATCCCAGGGTGTAGTGCATTGCAGTTATCGATTTGTCCAGAGATGCAGATGTGTATTAGCTGCTCAGCATCAGAGGGTGACTGAATGACTGGATGTTGTGCGGTCTGACTATGTTTTATAGATAGAAATAGGCTACCTTCATCACCTTGTTGATGTGTGTCTTGAAGCTGAGTGAGGAATCAAGAGTCACTCCTAAACTCTGGACTGCCTTAGCAACTTCAATAGTCTGGTCGTCAAACATCAATTGAAAAGGCTCAGCCTTGGACAATTTATGCGTGGTTCTGACAAGCAAAACTTGTTTTGTTATTATTAAATTTTAGGCAATTTTTATTAAGACAGGCCCTCACAATTGACAGTGAGAACGACATGCAAAGACCATACACATTTATGGATGGCTTTGCATGGATACAGATTTGGATGTCATCAGCATAGTAATGGTAGCGAAGATTGAGGCTGCGCAGGATATGGCCAAGTGGTTATATGTAGATGCTGAAGAGGAGTCAGCTGAGAACTGAACCCTTAGGAACTCCAGACAAAACAGGATGGATCTCTGAGTTATGTCTTTCGAGGCTGACATTACTGAAATCCCTTGAAGTGCTTGAGATAGTATGGAGCAGCATTCACTCTGCCACTGAAAGAAATGCTCAGTTTCATGACAGTTACTGCAAGATCTTTAACTCTCAGATGGTATATACCAAAAATATGTGCAGAAATAAATTTAGTTCATCATGTTATGTCTGTGTAATCTTTGGTGAATTGCTTAAGACCATAAACTCACTGCACTTTAGAAAACAGTTTAACCACAGGCAGTGCTGAAACCATGAATTTGAATGCAGACAGTTGGCATTGCCAGGCTCAGTGCTCATAACCTCTGAAACACCTGGTCGAATTATTTTTTTTAAACATTCGTGAGAGCCTTGCTTTCAAGAGCTGTTCTTGGATGACGCCTCCAATGTCGGAGGCGAAACATCAGAAATGAGAGAATGAACACTCAACACAGATATCCCGAAAGAGCAGCTCGAGAGTAATTCTCACACATTAAGTTGTGAAAAATCTACATCAGCACATATACACATTAGTACCACACGGCATTCCGAGCTCTGAACACCATGACACATTGCTCATTCAGCCAGTCTTACCATACAGGAGCGCCGCTTGCTGGGCATGCTGCCTTCCGGCTTGATGCGCACTCTGATAGTGGTAGTTGCGCCGTCTATAATTTTACTTCCACTGCTGCTGTTGCCAGAGCTGCTGTGTGACTGCTGCTGCGGCTGTGGCGGTGGAGGTGGAGGTGGAGAAGAGTGGCGGCACGCGTTGCCATGATTGGCCGTGGTGCCGGGCTCCTGCTTCACATAGACCTGCTCCACCTTTACGATGGAGATGTGGTCCAGCGGGTCACCCATAGCGCTGACACACGTGACAGTGTAATCGATAGTTAAGATTTATATGGTATATCATCATAAATGTAATAAAGTACATGCAGGCCCCTTAGTCAAAGCACCGCTGGATGAAGCCCTTTCCATGCTGTTTAACTAGCTATACGCAGGGGGGACTTTTTGGGGTTTGTGTTGGGCTGTACTAGGGTGGCTATGTAGTTTGGAGTACCATGAAGATACAGTTGGTAAACGTGAGAAAGGGGAGTCTTTAATTTCCAGCTATGACAACATGTAATGATAATGTAAGCGTAATGGTTACATAATAAGAATGCTGTTGAGCCCTTTTTCAATTCAATCCTGGATAGCACAAGAACACAAGCACAGACATGAACACAAATGCATGACAATCACACAAAACTGTGGGTAGGAGCAGCAGTTATAGCCCGAGTGTGTTGGGGGGTTCAAGTAATGGTACCTGGCTCTGCTGCCATTACTGGAGGTGCTTGAGGGTCTAACAGGAGCCATGTGAGATGTAGAATTGACAGCCCCTGTGTTGGCGAAAGACACATGCACACAAATACATTTGCACACATATATACGTAATGAAAATACACACTCGGGATGTGTTCCTCTATTTTCTTGTCATTGGAATTCCCGAATTCAGGTCTGCTTATGAAATTTCAGATATGTCAACAATTGTGTTTTTTTTCTGATTGATCCCAAAGTATGCTGACTTCAATGCTTTGGTTACACCAAAACTAGAGAACACAGGAGGGGTGGGGGACTACGTTTGGTGAAACATCATTTGCAGGCAGAGCAATAAATAGAACATTAACTGCCTTTAAATCATTGTGGGTGTGATGCTGGCCATGCCACCCTCTACAGTGAGGAAAGACTGTGGAAAGAAGAGTGAGACAGCATGGAGGCCGACAACACTAAAATACATTTTGCTGTCTCAAGCAGTTAGAATGAACTATGCCAGCCAGTGGAGCCGTTTCCAGATCCTCTGTGTAACACAGCACAGCCTGATCATTCATGAGATGGTGGGCGGATACACCGCAGGGGATTACAAGCAATCGGGGGTATTTCTGGCTAGTGGAGTAGTAGCAGCCCTGCTACATTATTATTATGCTCATTTCCCCAGAAAAGTCAGTGTTTTGAATCTATTTCATGAGGGTCCTGCTAAGTTTTCATAGTAGGGGGTATTTTTGCCATATGTAATCCCAAATGAGTTATCTGCAGGCAATATTTCGGCTTAGGGACATTGGGGCTAATACCAGTTATATGGCTTTCTAGGTATGGGAGGAAACTGAATAACCCAGAGAAAACTGATGTCTGAGGGGGGTAACATTTAAACTCCACACACAGAGGCACGCGAGTCAGGAATCGAAACCAGGCCCGTCTCTGTTGTAAAGCACACGTGTGCTACCACTGTGCTCCCCACCCTGCCGTCACTACATGCACTAACCACGTACCGTGCAGGTGCGATCCACCCGGGTTGGGTGACTGCACGGACGGAGGCCGGGGCGACTGCGAACTCGACCCCGGGGAGGAGAGGTGGGCGGCGGGGGGCGCAGTGATACCGTGGGACAGGTGACCTGGGGCCCCCTCTCGCTGAAGCAGCATGCTGCCAAACTCATCCAGCTGCAGTCGGACAGAGTGCAGCGGGGGAGGGGGCATAGGAGATTATTGACGTATATTTTCAGTTAGATATCTGAAAACTGCTCTTAAGAGCTGCTCTTTCGAGATAGTGTTCCTTCTCTATCACAGTTTCATAAGCCTAATGCTTCAATTGTCATATAAAATCCTTGATTATATCATGGAAGAGATTATTTTATTGTAAATGGATTTACAAAATATAGACATGAATTTTATAGATGTAGGGTTTCATAGTTCGATGTATGATAATTGCTCTTAAGAACTGGTCTTCAGACTCCTGAAGATGCTTCCAAGCTGGTTGGCAAAACGTCCCGAAGAGAAGAACGCTCAAAATGGTTATCCTAAAAGAGTAGCTCTTAAGAGGCATTCTCCAAAAGATTAGCCAAGTTCACTCTATACATTTGCATAATTATGTATGTACACACTCGAATGCATTCACAAACCTATTTTAAAGAACATTAACAATAACCAACTTTAAAACGTAACTAGAACAGTAGAAATAGACATTTCAACAGAACCTCTAACAACCTCAAACGTGACTAAAAGTCCAGCCTTGCAAACAACTCTGCAGACATTCCAGACATGACAGGACTGTTGCTTTCTTCAGAGGAGAACAGACCGCTGAAATATCAATGGGGGTTGGAAAGACTGAACTGCAGACATCGAAAGAGTTTGGAAAGACAATAGACCCTAGGATACACTAGTAAAGGACCCATGGGAAATACCTGGGAAGAGATGTTTGACAAATGATCAAAGGAATGTGGGAAAGGCATTGATCTCCCTTTGAAATCAGGGAACATGGCACAGCACAATCATCTTTCACTTGGGTCTCAGTACACCTGAGGATACCTCTATTGTGGGAGAAAGGTCGAGGAGAGGGGGTGCTCAACATGAATATCCCAAAAGAACAACTTTGGAAAGCAATCATCATGCATCGAGCCATGAAGCCCTACATCAGTAAATATCCTTAAGAATCAAAAATCTGTACATTTGAAGTAAAACACGAATCAATAGGATACATGTGAGTGTACGTGTAGGGAGGAGCAGTATTGTGGCTAGTACTATACTCTGCTATGAATTCAGTCACATGAGCTTGAGTCTTGGTCACGGCTGAGTGATAAATTAACCAGTTCTTCCCCTTGATAGGTGAGTTGGTATTAATAGAGCAACTAGAGCAGTGTGTAAAAAAGATCAGCACTGCGGAGACAATTTCGGCAGAATTTAGTGCGAACAAGATCACCCCCTAATATGCAGTTCCGGCCTTACAAAGTGCTTTTTAGCAGTACAGGCCCCAACAGTCTGGTAATGGCTACACACTGATTAGTTGCATTTCGTATGTGTGAGCAGACAGGTTCCCATGAAGCTCACCTGTATGGGGGGAATGTCAGGTACCGTGGGTAGGTTTTCAGGGTTTGTGACGGATGGGATTGATGGGACACCCATGGATAAGTGGGAACCACTGTTGGTTCCAGGTCCCCCACCCCCCGCAGAATGCTGCAAAGGAATACAATACATACATACACCAGTATGAATACAAATAAAAAGACGCCCATATGTGCATAACAACTTTGTAGGCAAGTGCTGTTAGTAAATACCAACTATTAAGACTGGAAAGGCACAAGAGTAGGTGGGTGGGTGGCCACCATCATGCCCAGTTGCCCATCTTAGTAGCGATGTTGACACCACACTAGGTATTCATGTGAGATCAAGTCTACCGAGGGGAGTCCCATAAATGATTCAGAAAATAGTCACCATTAATGGTCATGCGTTGGAGTTAAACTTGGGACCCCAGGATTATAGCGGAGTACTGCCAACTGCTGCACTACTACTGCCCATGTACACATACAAAACCACACGCAAGTAACCACCCATAATGCCTGCTCCCTTTGGCTGTAGGAAGGAAGACCCACCCCCTGTAAACAGGCCTTCACATACCCCCCTCTATCTCACCTGCCGCAAGAGCTGGGGGGGCACCCCTTGTTGGTTCGAGTGGGCTGGCGCTGCACCCCCGGGAATGGATCCTGTGGAGAACTGCTGCAGCTGCTGGAGCGGGTTGGGTAGGGTTCCGCACGGGGGACCACGTGAAGTGGGGGGCAGGGTGACCAGCCTGGGGGGCTGTGTGATGGGTATGGAGACACACGTACACAGCTGCATAAAAAACGAAGATCCCCTCGACAGCCTTAACAAGCTGTTATTAGCGAGGACCAATTGAGGATAAGTCATGCAAAATGCAATCATTTGCAATGGGTTCAACTGATCCTAACTGGGTCTCCAACGCATGAATAACTTTCAATTGAGGGCTATTAATACAAATCCCTGCGGAATAATAAATTACAATTCCCGACAGAATAATAAATAGAGACCCAGCATTATTTCTAAAAGCACGTCAGGAAGAAATCCAGGTCAAAGCAGTCATGTCAGCAGAAAACGTCATCAATAAGAGATGTCAGGTGTTACTCGCTCAAAATAAGATTGCCCCTAGGACAGATACTCTACTAGTAGGAATAACAATAATCATTGTTCATGTGCTGCGTGGGTCACCTGTGTACTGTGATAGTGCAGGAGGATTGGCTGATTGACCATGTGGACAGAGGTGACAGGTCGTTGCGGTGCATGCTGGGAGGGCGATTGCTTGATGGAAGCAGCCAGGCGGCTCAGGCGGTGCTGCATGTGTTGCATGCGCAGCTGCGCCAGGTTGATTTGACCTGACAACAACACCACCTCTCAACGTTATTCCCCCATCCAAAGCAACAAAATTGAAACCTAGTGTAGACTAGGAAGTGGGGCAAAATAACAGTGATTTGGTCACAGCCCTCTGCCCCTTCACCACACAACTCACCCTGCTGTGTTCCGCCACCCCCACCGCTGCCAGCTCCACCATCTGTCATGGGTGGAGCCATGCTCCCCGTGCTCTGAGTTGCCACATAAGATGGGGGCGGATCTCTCCCGGGACCACCCACGGCACTCTCCATCACAAGGGTTCCTGTGGCACACATGCAAAAATGCATGCATATGAAAGCCTTTACGTACCTTTTGGATAAATGCTCTTAGCGAGCACCTATGAATGCTGGAAAGGGCACATGAGGGAATGGATAACCAGCACTGTGCTTGGCTGAGTGAGATTGTCCCTCCGGTGGCCATGTTTTCTATAGACTGCACCAGGCACTCATTTGAGGATACCTAGCAAGGGCCAAGACTGGTTCAGATAATCGTCACTGGTGCTGGTCACAATTGGGAATTGAAGTCGAGTAACTAATTTCGTAGCGGAGTGCGCTAACCACTGCACCACCACTCCCCACAACCACACATAGAATAAGACTACTTCTTTATGTTCCAATAAAGACAACTACCAGAAGATGCTCTCCCATGACAAAGAAGAATTTTTAACTAATGGAGGACTTTTACAACAATCTTGACTGTGCATGTTACTTCAGTCTGGTGAAGAGGAAGGCATGACCGCATCAATTAACAATCACCACTGATGCTAACAGTACTGGAAATTAAACTCAGGTCACCAAGTTTACAGGATGGCTAACAAACCACTATACCACTGCTCAATAGATATATTATATTATACATCTCACATTATCTACCTACCTGTAGATCTATCTATGTATTTATCATTAGTTGTGAAGTATTGGTGAGCAAACTGGAGTGAACCTACTCCGATCTGGACCCGATTTCAGGGCACCGGCACAGAGCGGTAGCACATGGCAGCACATTTACACACCCAGGTTGAGGACGTTGCGCGCCCAGAAGTTGGGATCGCAGTAAAATTTGACGACGCCACCACTCAACGCTGGCGTTGGATCGCAGGGTGCACGCAGTACACGTCGCAGCTGGAAGAAGATCTATGAGAAAGCAACAGTCACGTAGAAAGTGTTTGTGAGACCAAACACAAACTCCAAACACCCACGTTAAATTGTCACATGTAGTAATTGTTATTATATGAGCTCATCGGCAATTTGCAGAGCAGTTTTAACAACCAAATTTAGCAACGTAATCAGCTGATTTTATTTAAAAAAAAAAATTGCTCTCAACAGCCACTATCAGGATAGCAGTGTCGAGCATTCAACCTCTCTCACAATATATAAGATTACAACAGGTTTTACCGTATCTGGCAATTATGCAGGTGTTAAGATCTTAACGGTAAAACCTGTTGTAATCTTATATATGAATACTGGCAAAAAGTACCCATAGCGTTAACAGCTCCACCTAAGCTACAAAGCATTGATACTGCATTGTCCTGAGCTGACCGCCTTTTGGCAACGGCTGACACCGGCAAATAGGCTCAAAAGTAAGCCACTGCCAGGTGAAGGTCGGTCAGTTGAAGGACAATGCATAGGTTATCAAAGCTACCTGTTTGCATACTTCGCCACAAGTATGTGTGGCTTTTGCAAACTGGACGAATTGCAAAATGTGTCTATTGTGGTGTTAAGATCTTAACACCTGCACAATTGCGAGATACGGTAAAACCTGTTGTAATCTTATATATGAATACTGGCAAAAAGTACCCATAGCCTCTCTCACAATGTTTTGCCTTCCACGTTGGGAGGCATCATCAGATGTCCCCAATGTGGAATGTAAAATAACACGAAGGACAGAGGAGGAATGCTCGACACTACCAACCACGAAGGTGCAACTCTTGGGAGCAGTTCTCATCCATTGAGGTGTCGAAACCTACATCAGCACATCTGGACATGTGCCAGACATCATGGGGGAAAACATATCCAGGCCCCAATTACTTCCAGAATCCACCAAGTGAGATTAGTTCTGGCCATGGCCATCCTCTATTTTAGTGATGCTAATTATACTCATATCAGCAGCATTAGCAGCAGCCACGATCAGCCACTGCTGGATGTTGCCACCTCTCAAGCTACAGCGATGAACCAATGGGCTTCCACTCCATTCTCTGTGGTGGACATCCCCTAGCCTCTCCCATGGGCTGCCACACAATAGTTATTTTCAACTACCGACTACGATGCTGATAGTAACTGTAATGTTGATGCATTCAATGCTAACAGTGAGCAGCACGGTGGTGCCGGGAGTAGCGCTGCCGATTCAAAGCATGAAGGTCCTGGGTTCGATCCCTGGCCTGGACGCCTTTCGATGTTGAGTTTGCATATTCTCCCAGTGCACAAGTGGAACTTTGTCGGGTACCTTGTTTTTCTCTCACGATCCAAAGACACACAGCTGTCTCGTTTAATTGGCCTGCAGACTAAACTGTCTCCAGTACCCTGTGATTGACTGGTATATCATCCTCAGTATAGCTCTGCCTCGCATACTGTGTCTGCCGTGAGGGGCTCCGGCTCACTACAACCCTCTATAAGATTAAGCGGGTACTGATATTGAACAAATGCTAATGGCGGTTACAATGGCCATGACAATGATGGTGTTGACTGTGTTGGTGGTGACTTTGGTGATGATGGTGGTGTCGCACCAGCCGCTTGCTGTAGAGCAGAGCGAAGTTGCTGTGCGCCGTTAGGGCCCAACGCGCGAAGTTCATGACGTGGTCGACCTGGCGTGACAGCAGCATCACCTCCCCATGCTGCGCCTGCAGCCGGGTCTGCCGCTCCCCCGTCAGGGCCTATGCATAGTACGCACATAGTACATATACACGTGGTAAACACACACATGACAAACATCCCCTGGTGTAGCCTTTAACAAACTGTTGTGGCAAGTACTATTAGCAAGCGCCTATAAGGGCCTGCATGGCACACACGAGGGTGCAGGTAGCCAAGAAAAACACGTGGCTACCTTTGTCGCCAAGTGACAATGTTTAAACATCACACTAGTTACACGTTTGAGGCTGTATATATACACGAACAAAGTATACTAACACACTACACATTCATCACACACAGTACACAGGTAATAACCACAAACAGATTGCTGCTCCACATTCAGTGCCTACACATAATAATAATAATAATAATTGCAATTCTGGAGGACTTTTCACCTGAGGGCCACGAAGCGCTGCACAGAGCTGCGGAGAGAACGGCGTGTCAACAACATCAGAGCAGATAGAGTAAAATAATGACTATAGATGAAGGATATAAAATAACAAATGAAATAATTGTTAAACAAATAAAGGAAGGAATAAGAGCTACTGTACTGTGTTTCACAGAGTACACAAAGGTAGAAAAAACAACGACAAAGAAAGATCTCCACCATATAGCCTTGCATAAATAATCGGGGCAAGTGCCATTTGGAAACACCTATGTTTACGACACACAAGGTGGGTTAGCCACATTTGTCTCCTGAGTGCTGGTGTTTACACACCACACACCAAGGACTCATTCAAGGGTGAGCTGACATATGGGAGGCTCAAGACTAGTTCACATACCTGTCACTGATATTGGCCATAAGCAAGAGTTAAACATGGGTCACAGGGCATTAACCAATACATTACCACTAGCCTTTGCGCACGATATTACCCACATACTGCACACTTATTACACATCTATAAGCAGGCCAGAGCCTGCAACCAGTATATGTGGCAACGCACATGTTGCACATATACACACACAGCACAAATATTTACATTGCACACGCAGTCGCACCGGCACTCCCCCTCGAATTATGGATACACCAGAATATTGGATTATCAGGACTTCATCGTGCAGGGAATTGGTAAAGACCTTGAAGAAGAGCTTTGCATAAGTAAAGTCGGAATGTGATGAGTGTGTATTAGTATGTGATGGCGTGACAGTATGGTGAAGTTTGATGGGTGATCATAGTGTGCTAAGGTGGGTGATTCGATTCCAATCTTTCATAGAGCAATATATCCATGAGCTAGATGTTAAATTGAGGTGTGCCAGGCACGACGAGAGGATTTTAGCAGCGATTTCAAACAGTTGTGCTCTTACTCTTCCTCCATTGAGGGAACGGAAATGGCAATGGTTCACTATATGGCCCATATGTGATGGTGAGAGATTGTGTATGACGTGTGGAGCTATGTGACGTGGTGGTGTGTAACAGGGTAAGTATGTGATGGGGTGTGGACGTGTGAAGGGGTGTGTGATGATGTGTGCCATGGTGTTATGTTGTGGCATGCTGTGTACGAAGTGTTGGTTGCGTCTGCTGTTGCTGCTACTATTGCACCTCAAGCTGCTGGAGCAGGGTCTTGCCCTTCTTATTGATTTCGTTCATGAGCGTGTAGATCGCCACCTTGATGTCGTGTTCCACCTTCCTCTTGCCCTCTTGCACCTCGTTTAACCTGAACACACGTGCACATCCGTACACACACAACAGCACACGCACACACACAACCGCACGTACAGACAATCGCACAAGCACATGTGCACAGACACAAAAGCAAGCATGATTGAATATGTGTGTGTGTGTCTGTGACCCTGTGAGCATGTATGTGCACTTCAGAGTATGCACATGTGTGTACGTGTGCTACAGACCCGACTACTCGAGTTCAAATCCTGCTCACGGCCAACACCAATGATGATTTTCTGAACCGTCATGTTCGACTCAGCCTCAAATGAGTACCTAGTGCAAATTGCAAACATTGCCACTCGGGAGACAAAGGGGGTCGGGTGTGGTCCTGGCCACCCACCTCCCCGTGTAGCATGTCGACCTACATAGGTGCTCGCTAAAGGCACTTGACCATACCGTCTCTTAAGGCTATATGGGGGATTTTTGTCTTTGTTTTGTGCAAGTGAGGTCTACATAGGTGTGTTTTCTAAAAGCTCCAATAGTCTTGTGAAGCTATATAGCGGATTTTTGTAATTTTCTTTATGTGAAGCCACATTTATAAATAAAGTAAAAAATTTCTGAAAGAGAATACAAGCTTGGCACACAGGCAGATTTTAGCTCTCACCATAAGAGACTTTTGTGGCAAACACTATTAACAAGTTGCATCTATGAAGACCAGCAATGAGGGTGTGGGTGACTAATACCACTCCTGGCCACCTTTGTCTCCCCTATGTTGATGTTTACACAGCACAAGAGGTACTCATATAAGACCAGGTCGACCTGTGGGAAGTCCGAGACTAGTTCAAATATTCACAACGCTCTCACCGGTTCTGCACTTGGCTGGCGGCGATCTGGACATAATTCTTCTTCTCCTGAAGCTTGGCCATGAAGGTCTCGATGATGGTCTTCTGATTCTGGAAGGCTTCTTCCAGAAACTGGTACCTGCCAGGCGACAAACATGGATGCGCACCTAAGATCTATGTAAAAATTATGACGTGCCAAGTATGCACTGCATGTTTTCATGCATGCAACAGCTGTCATTCACACCAACGGTAAGTGATGTCACAACGGCGCTTGTGCCAGGTTAGCCACACTTTGAGGCCATACATGTAAAGTCGATACAGGATAGGCCAGGGATTGGGTTGAATTACTGACATGACCGACAGATACACCACTTAAAACCTGATCTGCAACCTTGTTTTGTTATATCCAATTACGATAAAATATACTTGCTCGACACACATACAAAAAATAATGCTCACAAGAGTGTGCTCAACCAACCACAAACAACATGAACCTGACTGATTTATTGATCACCATCCGATCCATTCACAAACAATCATCCAATCTCACCACAAACCACCATGACAATACTAATATATCACCAGCCGACACAACTAGAAATATCATTCATTCATCGTCACTACCTACTTAATCCTATATATGGTTACGGGGGGCTAAAGCCTATCCTAGAAGACACAGGAGGTAAAGCAGGGCTATATGCGAGATGAGACACGAGTCCAAACACAGGATACTGAGGGAATAGTTAGATCACTTAACCTAGGTAGGAGAAAAATGTCTTTGGAATTGTGGGAGAAAATCGGAATACCTGGCAAAAACCCATGTGGATACAGGAAAAACAACATGCCAAATCCACACAAAAGTAGCACCCAAGCCGGGAACCAAACCCAGGGCCTTCTTGGTGTGAAGTGGAGTGCTACTCATTGCACCACTTTGGAAAAAAAATCACCAGGAGACGCCAGAAAGATGTTGCTGACACACCTGTGCTCCTTATGCTCCAAGAGCTGGCAATCGCGGCAAGTAAGGCGGTCGCAGGTCTCGCAAAAGAGCTTCAGCTGCTCCTGCTTGTGTACGGGACACAGCACAGGGCGCTGGCCCGACAGGCCCAGCAAGCCGTCTGCATGGAGAAGTGGCATGAACCGTCAGACAGTCGCAGAGAGAAACGTGGTACATTCATGAAGGGTTATACGGGTACATGACCGGGCATTAATATAGCATTAGTTACAAATTACATAAGAAGGTTTATGTTTAGCAGTGCCATACTGTGATACTGCAGACTTAGAGTTATGGTTTATACAGTAGCTCATCTCATTGTCAGAAACCGCTTAGTCCTGTACAGCGTCGCGGTGAGCCGGAGATTATCCCTGCAGACACAGCAGGGATATACCCACGACGGGACGCCAGTCCATCACCGGGCACTGAGGGCAATTTAGTCTGCAAGCCAATTAACCTATGGGGCAGCATGTTTTTTGGACTGTGGGAGGAAACCGGAGTGCCCGGCGAGAACCCAAGCGTACACGGGGAGAGCATGCAAACTCCAAACACAGTAAGGCACCCGAGCCGAGATTCGAACCCGGGACCTTCTTGCTATGAGGCGACACCGCTACCCACTAGGTCACCGTGCCGCCCATTTATGAAGTATATATATATATATTTTAATGTAACTGATTTATTTTAATGCAACTACCACCATACCCACATCCCTTTAACTCCTCACCGGCAGTGTCATCCTTAAGGCGAACGGTGTGGTCTTTGGTGAACTTAACGCGCTGGTGTGCCTCCACGCATGTGCGGCACAGCCACTCGACACACTCCACACAGAACCCTGCTGCCTCTGCATTGTCTTCACAGCTCGTGCATACCTGCCCGCAGCAACAAAAAAACAATACAATCAGCCAGGCGCACTCACATGTTTAACATATTAAACAAATACAAAGAAATTGCATCACCACATCCACAAAACATTTGTTGGCATTGGCATGAAAAGTATCAATAATTATTATATGCTTTAATTACGAGATAATAATTGCACTTCTAATGCGCTTTTCACCCGAGGGTCACAAAGCACTGCACAGAGATGCGGAGAGAATGGCATATCAGCAAAAAGAACAGCAAACCAAAAACATTAACGTTTTTTTATTTGTTTTCTTTGTTACAAATCTAAGCTGTGTAGAGAAGGACACATCAACAACAACATCAGAACAGTTCAACTGAAAGTCAAATAAAGGCTATAATTTAGAGGATATAAAATGAGTGAAAAAATGTGTTGAGTAAACAAGGAAGGAATAAATGTTCTCGATCAGCGGCAGGTCGGCAGCAAACAATCATCCCAGCATGACAACAGTGAGCCGCATCAACAGTCCTAGCCAAAGGACTTTAAAGCCTTAGGGAACAAGGGGGTATTGAACACAAGATTTGAAGATGGCCAGGGACTCAAGCTGACCGAATCTCTAATGGAAGGGCATTCCAGAGTCTGGGAGCAGTGTACGAGAAGGCTGTCACCCATCGAATGGAGGTACAATCTGGGCACATGCATCAAACTCATATTGGAAGATCAAAGATGTCGTGTTGAGGAGGGTGCCTGAAGTAGGTCACGGATGTGTATTGGAGCAGCGCTAGTAAGAGCTTTGTAGGTGAGACGAAGGATCTTGAAGTCAATCCTATATTTAACCGGTAATGAGTGGAAAGACATCAGTACAGGGGATATGTGACCATGGCTGGATGTGTGAGTGAGGACTCTAGTAGCCGCATTATGTACACGTTGGAGACGATTTATGAGGTTGGCAGGAGTGCCAGGGAGCAGTGCATTGCAATAATTGATTCGTGAATAGATGAAGATGTGTATTAGCATCTCAGCATCAGAGGGTAACAGGATGTTACGCAGTCTTGCTATATTTCTGAGATGGAAATAGGCTACCTGTCACCTTGTTGTGTTTCTCCAAGTTGAGCGAGGAATCAAAAGTCACCCCTAACAATAATAATTACATTTCTAGAGTGCTTTCCACCCGAAGGTCACAAAGTATTGCATAGACCTGCGAAGAGAACGGCTTTAGCAACTTCAATGGTCTGGTCATCAAGCATCAATTGGATAGGTTCAACCTTGGACAATTGGTGCGGGGTTCAGACAAGCTTCTATTTTGTTGCATTTAGTTTTAGCAAATTTGAATGGAGTCAGGCCTTCACAGTTGACAGTGAGGATGACATGCAAAGACCAGACACATTGATGGATGACTCTGCATGAATATAGATTTGGATGTAATCTGCAAATGGTAGCTGACATTTAGGCTGCGCAGGATATGGCCACGTGGTTGTATGTAGATGCTGAAGATGAGTGGGCCAAGAACTGAACGCTGAGAAACTCCAGACAAAACAGGATGGATCTCTGAATTTTGTCCTCCTAGACTGACGAACTGCTTCTGGTTGGAGAGGTAGGAGCTCAGCCAGTGCAGAGCACAGATCGGGTGGTCAACGGTATCAAAGGCAGCGATCCGGTCCAGGAGGACAAGAATACTTGACAAGCCTTCATTAGCAGTGATGAGCAGGTCATTAACTACTTTGACCAGAGTAGTTTCAATGCTATGGCCGAATCTGAACCCAGATTGGAAGGGATCGAGGAAGTCATTGTTGAGAACGTGTTTCTGGAGTTGCGCGACTACTTCACGTTCAAGGGCCTTATAGAGGCATGGTAGATTTGAGATGGAGCAATAATTATCAGGTATGTTGGCATCGAGGCCAGGTTCTTCAAGCAGACGCACACAACAACCTCTTTATGATTTCACTACCTTGCCTCTCAACCTCGCCTGCATTGGGGAGACCATCCAGCAGTATATTTAACATGGCTGAGGATTATACAGGATTGCCATACTACCACTATTTGCTTTAAACAAAGTTACAGTAAGGCCAACTGTTGGTGAGTAATGATCTACCTTGCTTGTTTGTAGTCAGTGGGTGAATGATGTAATTTGATGACTCTTGCTGACGTGCCCAGTGGAGGAAATAGCATGCCCAGTGGAGGAAATATGCACGGATATATCATATGGCCGTGTGAAACTAAGGCGCAGATGACATTACATGTGATCAAGGTCAACAAGAATTTAAGTCATGGGCAGTGTGATTTGAAGTTATTGGGAATCCTATTCCCTTCATCCATTACATCTACCTTAAACGCTGCACATACAAGGTCTCCAGCATTGTGAAGGACCCCTCCCACAGACTTTTAACCCTCCTACGGACTCTTTACCCTCCTGTCGTCTGGAAAAAAGGTACTGCAGCATCCTAACCAGATCTGCCAGGCTCTGCAACAATTTCTTCCCCCAAAGTATCAGGCTCCTATATACCATGCTGCTCTGCCCCTTATTATAATAAGTAGTACTGAGATGCTTCACCCACCCAAAAATACACCTATGCATACCTGCACTGGCCACTTCAGTAAACTATGTATAATCTATGTCGTCTGCATGTTTTGTGCTGTTTAATGTGTATCCAGCCTTGTTTTACTTTTGCACTGGGGACCATGAGAAATGTAATTTCGTTCCTCTATATACTACAATTGTATGAGGATGCGTTTGGAATTAAAGTATATCTTAAGTCACGGGTCCTAGTCTTATCCTGGGTATAAATCCTGTCTTGCGCCCTATGTCTGCTGGGATAGGCTCTGGCTCACCACCACCTAAGTGGTATTGAAAAAGAAGAAATGAATTAAGGAAATGAAGCTGTGGGTTGCACAAAATGTAACTGTGAGTCATAGATTTCCCAATCTCGGGTTAATCATCCAGTGGGTGGGGATGTGTAACCTGATGACTCACTAGCTGACTCACTGTAGGGAATTTTTGCTCACCAAATCATGGTTGTTAAGGAAAGGCATCTGTCCATTTTATGCACGAGTCAATGAGTTATAATTCCACCCACTGACAGCAGCATGTTTCACTGATCTACGTCGAAATATGGTTATGTAACTGTGGCCTTCTTTATAGCATGCTAACACTACTAATGCTTAGTTAAATACACTCAACCATGTTGCAACCTATATCATGAACTTACTTCTAACCAGTTGAGTGCCACATTAAATACTCATTATATATCCTTTGTAGGGAGCAGAGAGTGTTGCATAAAAACACAAAGTTATAACTGCTTATGCTCCCACAGACAGGTCCTTGCGCAGTAATGGATTGATAAAAATGCGTTATATGTGTAAAGACACCCACGAAGTTCTGCATATAGCCTTTTGCTCATGAACATCTATTTATATTGGCACATCGCATAATTTTGTGGAATTGCCTGTCTGGCCATCATAAGGGAATGAGACAAAAAACAGGACTGTTAGGTTATTGATATCCTCCAGTATGTATGCGTGAGTGAAAGAGGGTGCTGTTTGACTGAGCCTACTGAGCAATTGGAGGCGGAAGCCTTCGAACTAGAAGGGCAGAAACGCGACGGCAACAACGTGTGAAGAACAGTGCGGCTAATACACAACAAACTGGTACATTGGAATGTAGAAATATATTTGCCAGTCATCTCATTTAACACACAATACACCTGGGTCTATTGAGTGATCTCATATCATTAAGGCTTCCACAGATTTCATGGCCTCAAAGCCCGGCAAGCTGACAATTTCTATGGCAATTTTTCCACCACTAGGTGGTGAATAGCAGTTGTTGATGTTGTTGTGCTGATATGTGTACTGATAACATGTGCATACGCGTGTGTAGAGTGCTTGTGTATGTATATCTTTGCGGGTGTGTGAGTATAGTGTACCTGCAGATGATCAATAATAACAAGATATGCAGCCAAAGAATGGAACCAGTCTAAAAAGGCATCTACTGAAGAGATTGAGTGATGAATTCGGTTTGTATGCAAGTGCTAAGTGGATTATTACAGCCCAATAGCATATAAAGCTAGCATTGGGCTTATGAGCTTACCTGGGTGTGAATGTGTGTAGGGAGTGGCAATGTAGTGGTTAGAGCATTGCACTGTGAACCTGCTGAACTGAATTCAATTTCCACTCCCTCATGTGCATTGTTGACCATTGCTAACAGCACGTCATCCCTCAACAGCATGCTAAAGCCACAGGAAGGGGGGTGGGGGAAGGTCTTAGCATCATCTGGCTGACTCCCATTGATCCTATCCTTATTGTGGTGGAGGGGTTTGCATGTTTCAATGAATCCCTGATAGGGTTCTGCTTGGTAAATCACTAGAGTCCAGCACACCTCTGGTAGGGCCTTTGGTGAACAGGTCTGGAGTCTAGCACTTCTGCTAGGGTCTCTCCTGGTAAAAATATCTGGACTCCCGCACTCCTGCTAGGGTTTCAAGAAGGGCATTCAGCTGTAAAATTTTTGCTCAAATACCCCCACCATTAAGAGGGGGGGGACAACCTAGATCAACCTGGATACCAGCTGTTTGAACCAACTGTGTGTATGTGTGTCACCTGGCAGGTGGTCTCGGCGGCAGTGGACTGCTGCTCTGGGCTGTCTCTCACAAAGTAGTTGTCGAGAACATCCACGAGCCGGAACTCTTGTTGACACACGGGGCAACGTACCACTGTGACAAACAAAACAGAAAAGACAAAAAGTGTCTGGTCATCCTCATGGTATTCCATTGCTCACAGTAGATTCACCTGTCAATCGTAGATCTTCTCAGTGATTTTAACAATGTATTAAGGCTGTATTTTTTTTATTGCGGCAATACGTTAATCGTCGTACCACAACTACGGACACCGCGGTTTGTAATGTGTCATCTAGGCCATTAGACTTTACAGCATTTCCTCCAAAGGCCAAAATATCTTTTGGAATTAAATATATCTTGGTAATGTGTGCGTTATTCATTTGAGCACCAAACTTCTTAACCAGCGATATAGCACTGCAGTAATAAATCTATTTCACTGTAAAAAATGCCTAGGTTCAATAACTGACTCGGGTACTTTTCTGTTTGGAGTTTGTTCTTTGTCAGTTCTGTACAAGTCCCTCAGGGTTCTCCGATTTCCTCTAATAGCTAGAACATGCAAAAACCATGACATGTAACTGGTATCTGTAATCCCAATGCTGAAAATTTACTTTGCAAACTAGTAACAACAGGATTACATAAAGTACAGCCTGAAAATGTGACGTAGCTGCTGCCTTGTGGGCCCACCACCTGTAAGGCAAATCATAAGGGTCTGTGCAATGCCCCTTGGGCAGTAGACAGAAAAAGAGTGGGTATAGTAGTCATGCTAGACCTTGGCAATGGGAACTGGCTCTTAGAACGTGGAGTATCATCTATCTGGGAGGTAAGGATCAGGAACCTGTGCACGATGTTGAGAGGTACCGAATGAATATAGTTGGGCTCACCTCCACTCACAATGCCTTGGGAGTTTGTCCCGGTGAATCAGAGGATTATGGTAATACGACTTCGGGTTGTAGGGAGGAGAACCCTAACTGTTGGGTATGCATACGCACCGAACAGCAGTTCAGAGTACACTACCTTCTTGGAGACAGAGGGTGGGGTGCTGGAACCCCATAGTTCTACTGAGATTTTAATGCTCATGTGGGCAATAATGGAGAAACCTGGCAGGGTGTGATTGGGAGTAATGGCCTGCCTGATCTGACTCCGAGTGGTGGTCTGTTGTTAGACTTTTATGCTAGTCATGGACTGTCCATAACACTATGTTTGAAAATGAGGCTCATAAGTGTACCTGGTACCACAGCATCTTAGTCCAAAGATCTATGATCAACTTGGCAGTTTTTTTCATTGGACCTGAGGCCATATACTTTGGACACTCGAGTGAAGAGAGGTGCAGAGCTGTCTACCAATCATGACCTGGTGGTGAGCTGGATTAAATGGTGGGGTAGAAAGCCAGACAGACCTGGTAAGCCCAAACGTGTAGTGACAGCTTGCTGAGAACGGATGATGGAGGACCCTGTCCAGAGCAATTTCAGCTCCCAAGTCTCTCATATCCCGGAGGAGGCTGAAGACAAAGTCCGAATGGACCCCGTTAAAGGCCTCCATCGTGAAAGCAGCTGCTAGGAGCTGTGGCCAGGAAGTAGTCGGTGCCTGTTATGGTGGCAATATAATGACCCGCTGGTGGACATCAATGATGAGGGAAGCTGTCAATCTGAAAAAGGAGTCCTTTCAGGTTTGGATGCAATGGCGAACAGTTACTAGCAGGCCAGGACTGCAGGTGCAGCAGTTGCAGAAGCGAAAGCCTAGGCGTGGGAAGCGTTCGGAGAGGCTACAGAAAATGACTTTCTGCTGGCTTCAAAGAGGTTCTAGAAAACCATCTGATGGCTCAGGAGGGGAAAACAGGGCACCACCCAGGCTGTTATCAGCAAGGAAAGTGAGGTACTGATCTCGACTGGGGATGTAATCGGGAGGTAGAAGGAACACTTTGAGGAACTCTAAACCTGACACACGTGCCCTCGGAGGAGGAGTCAAGGCTGGAGTGTTCTGGGGGGGTCAGAGCTCATCCAATTGTGGAAGTCACTGAAGTAGTCCAAAAACTACACTGCAGCAAACCGCCAGGAGCAGATGAGATATGCTGAAGGCCCTGGATGTTGTGGGGCTGTCATAGCTGACACGCCTTTTCAATGTCGCGTCGGTGTCTGGAAGAGTACCAGTGGATTGGCAGACAGGGGTAGCAGTTCCCATTTTCAAAAAGGAGGACTGAAGGTGTCTTCCAATTACCTAAGTATAACACCGCTCAGCCTCCCTGAGAAAGCCTTCGCCAGGATGCTGGAAATGATGTTAAGACCGATTGTCCAACCAATCGTAGAACCTCGACTTCAGGAGGAATAATCAGGATTCTGTCCTGGCTGTGGAACAATGGACCAGCTTTTTACACGATCAGAGATTCTTGACGGGTCATGGGAATTTGCCAAGCCAGTCTACATGTGTTTTGTGGACTTTGAACAGCCTTATGACCATGTGCCATGAGGGGTTCTGTGGGAGGTACTGCAAGAGTATGAGGTACTGGGACCGTTACTGCATGCCATTTGGTCATTGTACAACTGGAGTGACAGCTGTGTTTGTATCCGTGGCATTAAGTCAAGCCCGTTTTCAGAAAGCGTTGAGCTCCACTAAGGGTGTGCTTTGTCTCCTATTCTGTTCGTGATTATCATGGACAGGATATCAAAGCATAGCTGAGAACCGGAGTGTATCCAGTTTGGTGTATGAGGGTGGGATCTTTGCATTTTGCAGGTGATGTTGTCTTCTTTGCTTCATCAGACTGTGATCTCCAGCGTGCACTGGAATGCTTAATGGCCGAGTGTGACGCAGTGGGGATGAGAGTGTGCACCTCCAAATTTGACGCGATGATTCTCGCCTGGAAAAAGATATCTTGCGGCCTCTGGGTGGGGAGTGAGCAGCTGACCCAAGTGGAGGAGCTCAAGTATCTCGGGGTGTATTCACGAGTGAGGGTAAAAGGCAGCGTAAGATTGACAGATGGATAGGGACATCATATGCAGTAATGCAGGCGTTGTATCGGACAGCCGCGGTGAAGAGGGAGCTGAATCGAAAGGCAAAGCTCTCAATTTACCAGTCAATCTGTGTTCCAACCCTCACGTATGGTCATGAGCTTTGAGCAATGACCGAAACAATAATAATAATTGCATTTATAGAGCGCTTTCACCGGAGGGTCACAAAGCGCTGCAGAGCTGCGGCGATAACGGCATGCCAACAACAACGACGACAAGATCAGAACGGCAAATCAGCGATAACTTTCTTTCGGGTTTTTTTTCAAAGACGAGCTGTGGAGAGAACGGCACATCAACAAGGACAGAGAATGGATAATCAGCAATAATAACTTTTTTGGGTTTTTTTTTTTAAATACGAGCAGTGGAGAGAATGGCACGTCAACAACGGCATAGAACGGAAAATTAGCAACAACGTTTTTTTTTACAAATCCGAGCTGTGGCGAGAACGCCATGTCAACAACAACATCAGAACAGTTCAACTAAAAGTCAAACAGCAGCGATAAATTATAGGACATAAAGTCAGTAAAAAATAATTTCTTAAACAAACAAGGAAAGAACACATGTTCTCGAGCATGTGCGGATCAGAAGAGAGCCACCATCCTGGCGCGACTACACTGAGCCACATCAATAGTTCTAGCCGGAGCACTTGAAAGCCTTACGGAACAAGTGAGTCTTGAGACAAGATTTGAAGATGCCTAAGGACTCAGCTGAACGAATCTCCATTGCATGGGCAGTCCAGAGTCTTGGAGCAGCACGTGAGAAGGCTCTGTTACCCATGGTATGGAGGTGCAACCTGGGCACATTCAGCAAGCCTGTATTGGAGAATCGAAGTTGTCGTATTGAGGGTGCCTGAAGTAGGTCACGGATGTATGTCGGAGCCGCGCCAGTAAGAGCCTTGTAGATGAGGAGGATCTTGAATTCAATCCTGGATTTAACAAGTAACCAGTGGAGAGACATCAGTACTGGGGATATGTGATCATGGATGGGTGTGCGAATAAGGACTCTAGCAGCCGCATTCTGCACACATTGGAGATGATTAAATCAGGTAGGCAGGGCTGCCAGGGAGCAGTGCACTGCAATAATCGATTTGTGAGGAGATGAAGATGTGTATTAGCTTCTCAGCATCAGCAGGTGACAGGATGTTGCACAGTCTGGCTATATTTCTGAGATGAAAATAGGCTACCTTCGTCCCCTTGTTGATGTGTGTCTCGAAGGTGAGTGAGCAATTCAGAATCACACCTGGACTCCGGACTGCCTTAGCAACTTCAATTGTTTGGTCGTCAAGCATCAATTGGATAGGTTCAGCCTTGGACAATTGGTGTGGGGTTTCCAACAAGCAAAACTTCTGTCGTGTCTCCATTTAGTTTTAGAAATTTTGCATTGAGCCAGACCTTCACAGTTGACAGTCAGGATGACAAAGACCAGATGCATTGACTGATGACTATGCGTGGATGTAGCTTTGGATGTCATCGGCATAGCAATGGTAGCTGAGATTGAGACTGCGCAGGATATGGCCACGAGGTTGTAGGTAGATGTTGAAGAGGAGTGGGCCGAGAACTGAACCCTGAGGAACTCCAGACAAAACAGGATGAATGTCAGAGTTTTGTCCTCCGAGGCTGACAAACTGCTGCCGGTCGCACAGGTAGGAGCTCAGCCAATGTAGGGCAGAGCCAGAGACCCCTATACCCTCAAGTCGCTCAAGTAAGATCAGATGGTCAACGGTATCAAAGGCAGAGCTCAGGTCCAGGAGGACAAGAATACTTGGCAAGCCTTCATCAGCAGCGATGAGTAGGTCATTATTAAAAAGGTGTTTTTGGAGTTGTGTGGCTACGGCACGTTCAAGGACCTTAGATATGAATGGTAGATTTGAGATGGGACAAAAATTATCAGGGATGTTGCAATCGAGGCAAGGTTTTTTAAGCAGGGGGTAACTGCGGCACATTTGAACAGTGGGGGAAAGATACCAGTGTGAAGTGAGTTATTAAACAGATTAGTGACGAATGAGGCAAGGAATTTGAAATTTGCCCACATGATTTTGGATGGGAAAAGATCCAGGAGCAGTTTGTGGGCTGGGATCTGGTAACTAAAGAGGGGACCTCAGATTCTGATAATTCGGAAAATTTCAGGAGTTTTGATGTCAAGGAAGGTGGAGGAGCAATTATTGAGGTATTGGTTGGTTATTGAGGCTGAGTAGACATGGTGGGCTTCAGTTTTTTCAGAGAAAAACTGAATGAGCTGATCTGCCAAATCTTTATTAGTAAAGGAAAGTAAGGGTGAGTGACTGGTAGGACGAAGGAGCTGATTAATGGTCGAGAAAAGAATCTTGGGCTTGTCGCAGGTATGAGCCAGAACGCTGGAAAGATGGCTAGTACGGCAGAGTCAAGTGCCTTCCGGTAACAGAGGAGTTGTTCCTTAAAGATTTGACCATGAACGGTGAGGCCAGATTTTCTCCAAGTCCGTTCAGCCCTGCGTGCATTTGCTTTGAGATCCTTGAGTTCAGCAGTATACCAAAGGGATGGTTTTCTGTCTGAGACATTGCGTGATTTTGATGGGGCCAAATCATCACGTATGCTTAATAGCATGTTGTTGTAAGATTTTGCTGTCGCATTAGAGGCAGAGTGCGCCGAGGCGGAGAGTGAAGTACTATTGATTGCGGCGGCAAATATGTCTGGAGTGAGGGCGATAAGGTTTTGTAATTGGATATGGCGCTTGGTGATAGAAATGGGAGGTGGTACTTGAAGATCAAACCACACAGCGGAATGATCAGACAAACCAGGATCATTGACGGACAGGTTGGTTACCGATATGCCCCAGGAGCTCACCAAGTCAAGAATATGGCTGCATCTGTGAGTGGCAGATGTCACGTGTTGAGTGAAGCCAAGTGAGATCAGAGCGTCCATGAGATTCCTTACAAGAGGGCTCCTTAAGAGTCAACATGGATGTTGAAATTCCCAAGAATCAGGATCCTTTTAGCTAAGTCCCGCATACAGGTGGCTGAAATGAAGTTCCTCTGTAGGGTTTCTTGGCCCAACCTTAAAGATAGGGTGAGGAGCTCAGTGATCCGGGAGGATCTCAGAGTAGAACTGCTACACCTTCGCATTGACGAGAGTCAGTTGAGGTAGTTCAGACCATAAGGATGCCTCCTGGGCATCGCCCTGTGGAGGTGTACCAGGCATGGCCAACTGGGAGTAATTATATCTCCGAGTAGGTGTGGAAACGCCTTCGAATCCCCCAGCAAGGGCTGGAGGAAGTTGCTAGGGAAAATGATGTCTGGGCTGCTTTGCTAAGCTTACTTTCTCTGCAATTTGGACCCAGTTAAGCAGCAAGACAATGGATGGAATTGATGGATGGAACAGTCCCTTCATGATAAAATCTGACAGGACCCACCAAAAAAAATATTGAGACTCAGTGAGCCTTTACTGAATAGAGAAGTGTGAAAATATTAATAAGAAATGTAATTTACTTGGTTACACAACCCTGTTTGATTCTGAGATGCATTTCATCAAAATTAGAAGGATTTATATTTACTTTTATTAAGGTGTATTGCGGACTAAATGCGCAAAATATGATCATGAATAAAAAATGAAGCAGAAATTAAAGAGAGCACAAAAACGTTGAGAGATGCAAGATTGAAATTATAGTACACTGAGAGATAAAAGAAGATCTTGGATTAGAGAACGCAGGTTAATGAAAACAATATATTGATGTTGGTTTAAAAGGCTCATGGTATGATAAATGCTCTTTGTAGATGAGAACAGAAGCAAGCTTGACACGGCCATCCCGAACAATTCTCCTAATGAGGTCATCCAAACTATAATAAAAATATGTTGTGCTTGGGCAGGACAAGTCACGGCCATGAGGAATACTGCCCGATGATCAAGAATAGCAATGGAGGGGCTACCTATGAAATGACCGCATCAGAGGTCGACCATTAGGGAGATGGAGCAATGAAATGAGTTAATGTGCTTGCTGCATTCTTGCATTGCTAGATGATGAGAGGTGGTGGCAGCTTGCGGAAGTCATTTTTTACTCTTGAACTGATCATGGCTGATGAGAGGACATTGATAATGTATGGGCAGAGGATCAAATGAGGAAAAAATAGTGACAGCATTTCTAGAAAGCCATTTTAGTATTACTGTATTGCACACTCCGCAGTACACAGCATCACGACAGCAACACCATGGCAACAGGGAATCCCAGCTTCCTGCTCTTATTTAAAAACATGATTTTTCGTGGACAAGCACTCCACGAGATATTAATCTTATCCGCATTCATCCACAGCTCTGGGTGGTTTCTTTTTCACAGCATTCACTGCTGGAAAAACACATCTTTACTCCATTTATTTGCAAACGTTTCAGAGATAATAAAAACGGAGGGGGCAAATTAATCTTATTATTTATGGCTAAGTTGAGTAAAAAACCCAGATGACATGTATAAGATGGTCGACCTCGTTCTCTCCCCATGTCAATGAGGATAAAATAAATTATTTTGTGAATATCAATTTAAGGGGCAGCGCGGTGGCCCAGTGGTTAGCGCTGTCGCTTCACAGCAAGAAGGTCCCGGGTTTGAATCTCTCGGCTCGGGTGCCTTTCTGTGTGGAGTTTGCATGCTCTCCCCGTGTCTGCGTGGGTTTTCGCCGGGCACTCCGGTTTCCTCCCACAGTCCAAAAAGCATGCTGCTACATAGGTTAATTGGCTTGCAGGCTAAATTGCCCCGCAGTGCCCGGCGATGGACTGGCGTCCCATCGTCGGTATATCCTTGCCTTGCACACTGTGTCTGCAGGGATAGGCTCCGGCTTCACCGTGACCACGTATAGGACTAAGCGGTTTCAGACAATGAGATGAGATGAGATATCAATTAAGGCGTGTATTATTCTGAAACAAAGGCCAGATGACCCGCAGACTCAAATTGCAACTCATGAAGGGAGCCTACCAAGTTTACATGCACACTACAATCTTTGCTGAAATGCAGAGAGAAAAATATAAAGAAAAATCTATCAATAAATGTGAGGAACTCAAACTAGTCTGGCCAAGATACCACTTGGCCATACTAGTTTGAACTACATGCCACTGCCTGTTGCAAAAATTCGTGGTTCGAGATATGCAGCTATGCTGGTTAATACTACGGATAAATTAATCATAAATTGCACATGCAGTCTGCTCATAGATTTGAAAAATGACCCACACATTTCTCAAGTTTGAAAACACCTCTATTGTGAATCTACTGCGGACAATATTCAGTTCATTATAAAACAGTGCATTCGTGATGTACTTGCATTTTAAGATAGGCACCAATACAAAACATACAAATGATTTGATCTGATATGACAAATATGACCTTCGTAATAAGTTATATAGCAAATGACAAATAATCTGGAGGAAAACATCACAGACGCTGCATTGAGTCTATGACCTTGTCAAAAAGCTGTGGTGTGCTGTTGATTACGGGAGTAACTATCAATGCATTTCCATCACGATTACAGGGGAAGCATAGAACAGGACAAATAGATGCATTAATCTGTGATAAATTCATGGTAAGAGGTTACGAATCTTTCTAAAACCAACATGGCGCAAATCTGCCAAACTGGTCAATGTTGAAGAATTAAAAGCGAAAAACTGGGCATATATTTCTACTAACCAATGAAATCAATGGAAACAATAAGTAATTGCTGTTTAAAAAAATAGTATTTACTTCAACTTTGCATTTCATTGTCGCCAGTATTTTGAGTTCATGTTGACATTTAGCACTTTCACAGGTATTAGTTTGCGGCCTGTCAGATGTTTTCAACCCACTGAGGCGTGTGATGGATTACAGGAGTAATCCTGAACTGCCAATAATCCACGAATTACAGGAATTCGTCCATTATTGTATGGCTGTAATAGTGAATATTGGCTGCAATTGTTATAGTATATGTAAAGTTAAACAAATCAAATCTTTAATTAAAAGTCTACACTTCAGTAATTCCTAATAGCTACTTGATATCCACATCCTAATATATAAAGCAATTTATAATCCATTTTTTTGACCAACTGCCGGGTGAAGGTCTCGCCACAGCATATTAGTCATAAAGATTGCTATAATATACTTCACCATGCTGGTCAGTGCATACTGGTGAAGGAAGGTAGGTACCCCAGAGAGTCATTACTCTTGTGGAATAAAACCATGGTGGCATCAATTAACTTACAACTACTCAATGAAGAGGTGTTTTTAAAGCACATGCTTACCCACAGTACACGTATACTGCATGCAGAAATCTGACAGGTCAACGTGACCCAGACACACTTAATTAACAGCACACCAACGAACAGCTAGACAGCACTGCAGAGAGTGTCAACGACTTGACCTCGACACAATTTAATTTCTCGGTGGAGGAGACGCTAATTACCTCTTGTCTGAAAAACCATCAGCCTCCGGAACACCTCTCAGAAACGGAAGGACGGAGCGGAAGGGAAATTGGGTTGCAATGGAGCTACGTTGGATTGGTCGAGTGTTCATGAGTTAGCGGATGTGGAGAGGGATAATAACAAGTGATTGACTTACAGGTGAGTGGATTAGAGCACGAACAAGACAGCAAACTAAAGCCATAAAAATAATTTTCAACACCTTTAAGAGAACAAAAATAAAAGGGTCAAATAATAGGGGCTTAAGCGCCATTCACGTGAGTGTTAAATTATACTCTCACTATTTATATTAGACCACCCACACATGCCAGACTATTACGCTTTTACACTTGCATATATATTTGACTGATATCTCTATGAACCATGAAGGACGATTGTCCAACATGTCACCAATAATATAGCTTTCATTTTAAAGTAATGTTATTTAACACCGTGTTGCATTTTACAATTTAAAAGGAAATCTATAACAGGCATCATTTCTGGCAGTGACCCTTCTTCATAGCAGAAATTTTAAAAAACTAGTTTATTATCGAGTGATAGACAAACCTTATCCCTTGGCAATATTTCTAAATTCCTCCTATTAGAAGACATTTGTTTAAATAAAACACATATCTAAGAAAATTAAGCAGCAATGGCGAAAACACTCCAACAATATTTGAACAAAATAAAATAAACAAACACAGCATCCATCACCCAAAACCCAAACGAGGAATGTTGCATACTTTAAGCCCACCGCTCTAAAACAGATAAAACCATCTAATAGATGAGCTACAACATTTACAACAAGCACTACTCAGCAATTGATACACATAAACAGAGATCCAACTCACGATGACAAGAAAACCATGACAGCAAAACCAAGAAAATTAGGACACCAAACCTCATGCCTTCCTGCTAGATATGAATGGAACCAAAGATAAAAGCAGTAAATATCTAAAAGAATAAAACATTTAAAACCATCTTCACAGCCCATCTAAAGATACACGACATGATCAAATCACCTAGAGACCGACTGCCACTACAGACATAAGGCATACACTGCAGTCAATGTGGCATGTGAAAAGTTCATATTGGCCAAATCGGCAGAACGATTGCCATCGGATAGAGAGAACCCAAGGCTGCGATGCGTTTGTTGCACATGAAGAAATCGGCACCGACAACCCACACTAAACATAAAATAAATAATGACATCAGTGAACTGGCAGCGATATGCTAACAAGGCCCAAGAAGCAAGATATTTCCAAAACACCAAAAAGAATAAATGCAAACTAGCATTGACAATAAAACTCAGCCACATGTGGAAGCGAACTTTAGTTTCAACATACAAAGTTATAAAAAAAACTACAGGTAACAGTAGAAACAGAACGTTCAACAGAACCTCCAACAACTTCTAATCACAATTTTAAAAGATCTAGCCTTGTAAACAACTCAGCAGGCATTCCATATATCACAGGAGACACGAAAGACCATGGCTTTGCTAAGGCAGCCCATACATTAATGGGGACAAAAAGACAATGGGCCTCAAAGAGACATAAGGAAAGGACCCTCGGGAAAGACCCGGAAAGAGAAAAGGTATGACAAGGGATAAAAGGAATTTGGGCAAGGAAATTAACTGCCTTTGAAATCAGGAAACATACCAAAGTACACTCACTTGTACTCAGTCTCAGAATGCCTTAGAATGCCTCTAACGTAGGAGGAGAAAGGTCACAAGGAGAGCACGTGACATAGAAATTCTGAAAAACAGCTCTGGATAGCAATGTTATGCATCGAGCCATGATATTCTACATAAATACAACGCACCGTATGGTCAAACAAACCCCTGTGGCTTACACCGTGTGGGTAGGGCCTGCATTGGGCCATGGAATGACTAAGGCTACAGTAATCTACACCCAGTGTTCTGTGGGGACCATACCTGAGTGGGCCAAGTGGGTCAAGCGGCACATGGTTGAGAACCACTGATTTGAGAACCACTGATGTATATTAAGAGCTGGTGCCTTAAACAATCCTCATTTTCTCGCCATGGTAATGTGGCATTTCAAAATTATCTACCACACTTATCCACGTGGATGTATTGAGAGGCCAACACTGCCCCCTCAAATGCAATCGGGGGTAATTTAAAACACATCTCGCACAAGAAGACCCTGTGAATTGTCCACAACCTCACGTGGGCAGTGGATGGTATTGCATCAAAATTCACTGTAGTACAACGCGTTCACTATACAGCACTCACCAGCGAGGTGACAAGCCTATGGTCAACAAAACCACAGCAACTGCAGGCATGGAATGGTCCTCATCCAGCAATAGATTGGCAAAAGGCTTTTACGTGTATACAAATATCGACAAAAGCCCCCCATATAACCTTAACAGACTGAAGGGGCAACTGCTGTTTGTGAGTGCCTATGAAAGCCGGCATGATATAAGAGAGGAAGGTGGCGAACACGACACCTAGCTGCCTTTGTCTCACGAGCGGGGGATGTGATAATTGCATTTCTAAAGCATCTTTCATCCGAGGGTCACAAAAAGCTGCACAGGGCTATGGTGAGAATGGTATATCAACATCAGAGATCTATTAAGTAAAATGACTATAAATCAATGAAGGACAACAACTAAAAAATAAAATAATTGTTAAACCAAATTAAGGCAAAAGCGTTCCTGAGGAAGCACAGGTCAACAGCGTGCTATCATCCAAGCACACAGCAGTGAGCAGAATGAACAGTCTTAGCCAGAGGGCTTCAATGCCTTACAGAACAAGTGAGTCTGGAGACAGGATTCAAAGATGCCCAGGGACTCAGATGAGCGAATTTCAAATGGAAGGGAGTTCCAGAGTCTGGGAGCAGCACACAAATAAGATCTTGTCACGCACTGAACGTAAGTGCGATCTGGGAACATTCAGCAAACCCTTATTGGTCGATCGAAGTTGTCGTGTTGAGAAGGGAGCCTTAAGTAGGTCATGGATGTATGTCGAAGCAGCGCCAGTTAGAATATTGAGGTGAGAAGAGGCTCTTGAATTCAATTCTGTATTTAACCGGTAGCCAGTGGAGAGATACTAGCACTGGGGATATGTGATCATGGATCGGAGTGTGGAAGACTCTAGCAGCAGCATTCTGAAAACGCTGGAGAGACTGATAAGGTAGGCAGGGATGTCAGGAAGTAGTGCATTGTAATTATCGATTCGTGAAGAGATGAAAATGTGCAATAGCTTATAAGCATTTGAGGGTGACAGGATATCACGTGATGTGGCTATAATTCTGAGATGGAACCAAGCTACCTCCATCACCTTATTGGTTTGTGTCTTGAATGTGAATGAGAATTCAATTATCACTCTAGGACTCCGGACTGCCTTAGCAATTTAGATGCTCTGATCGTCAAGCGTCAAATGGACAGGTTAAATCTCCAATAATTGGTGCAGGGTTATGACAAGCAAAGCTTATGCTTTGTCGCCATTTAGTTATAATGAATTTGAATGGAGCCAGGCCTTCACAGTTAACAGTGAGGACGGCATGCAAAGACCAGACACATTGATGGACAGCTTTGCATAGATATAAATTTGGACGTCATCGGCAGAGCAATGGTATTTCAGATTGAGGCGAAGCAGGATATGGCCAAGTGGTTTTATGCAGACGCTGAAGAGGAGTGGGCTGAGAACTGAACCCCGAGGAACTCCTGACAAAACAGGATGGATCACTAAGTTACATCCTCCAAGGCTGACGAACTACTTCTGGTCGGCCAATGCAGGGCACAGCCAGTCAGAAGAGGTAGTTGCTCAGCCAATGTCGAGCACAACCAGTCATCCCTATGCCCTCCAGTCGCTCGAGTCAGGTAGGGTATTTAACAGTATCCAAAACTATATGCAGGTTCAGGAGGACAAGAATACTTGACATGCCTTCACCAATAGCACCAAAGAGGCCATTAACTACTTTGACCAAAGCAGTTCCAATACTATGGCCAAATCTGTACCCAGATTGGAAGGGATGGAGGAAGTCGATGTTGAGGACGTATTTCTGAAGTTGCATGGCCACTGCACGCTCAAGTACCTTTGACGGGAATATGAAATTGGGGGATAGGTCGATAATTATCAGGGATGTTGCAATCGAGGCCAGGTTTTTTGAGCAGAGGGATAACTGTAGCACATTTTAATAGTGGGGGAACGATGCTGGAGCGAAGTGAGTTGTTAAAGAGATTAGTGACCAAAGTGGCAAGGGATATGAGATTTTCCCAGATGAGTTTGGATGGGAATGGGTCCAAGGGGCAGTATGTAAGCCGAGATCTAGTAACAAATAAAGAAACATCAGATTTTGTTAACTTTGAAAATTCCAGAAGTTTTGAGATCAAAATAGGGGGGGAATAATTGCTGAGGTAAAAGACGCTAATTGCATAACAAAAGGAATGAGAACATATACATCTCTTCACACCACCGATACATATTTACAAGTGCGACTAGGGAGAATTTGTATTCTAATTCAAATTGGGATCTAAGGTGGCTCATTGATGGTAGTGACTGTAGCCAAGCTAACAACAATATTCTTCCAAAAACGTGGGGCAACAGCCACAAAGCTATTTCCCCGAATCGTGATGTGCATCTAGGATTATTTAGCAGACAGTATGTTGAAATTCAAAGGTATAGTTTGTTAATCTGTACGATCAATGAATCCATAAAAATATGTGCCGACTTATTATGTATGCATACTTGCAAGATTATTTAAAGAAGCTAATTTTAAGGCAAACTACTATTCACAATAGTGGGTTTGCTCGGGGCATACAAAGCTAATTTAAGAGCAGAATAATAAGGGGTTAAGTTAATTTAATACAGTACTAAATGCTAATTAATGTCGCAATAATAGCATAGCAGACTTTACCAAGTCTAAGTGAAAACTTTGTTGGAATAAATGTTACGTTAATAAAGCAAGTAAATATGTATTGTAATATTGGCAATGTAATCAATGTGAAGTCTAAATTTCAGTGTTGTCTATTATGAAGACAATGTATTTTTATTACTCAACTTGCTCAAGTGTTTGGTTCATGGTATATGGCTGAAACGGTGATTTAGATGGTATATTAGTTCAGAAAAAGCATAAATGTAGTATTATTGACATTAATGACTAGTTTCAGTGACAAGCAGGTTTTGCAGGATATCGAAATCACCTTGTAGCTTACAACTTAGATGACCACAATGATGTAAGTTTAACAAAGTTTTAAGTGATGAAGCTCCTTACGGGGCAATGCTGCCACTGATTCCAATTGCAGTTGCAAACAGTTCAATACAAGTGTTTACGATGACCATGCAAATAACAATAATAACATTTATAGAACGCTTTTCACCCGAGGGTAACAAAGCGCTGCACAGAGCTACGGAGAGAACGGAATGTCAACAACACACAATAATGATGCTCATGCTACGGATGACCGAGATGATAATCACAGCCAGGTGAGCAAAATTAACTGATCGTTATACAGTAAGGACGGCGCTGCTCACGGCGGCAAAAGTTCAGTTCACGCTAAAGTGATTTAACCCCCCCCCAAAAAAAAAAAGTTATTGTTGCTGATTTTCCGTTCTAATGTCGTTGTTGCTGACATTCCATTCTCTCTGTGCAGCGCGTTGTGACCCTCTGGTCAAAAACGCTCTATAAATTCAATTATTATTAATACTGTTGACGCTATCGCTTTTGCTACAGATGATAAGCGCACAGTTCAATTGAACCGATGATAAACGTGATGCTGCTACTCATGACTATGCTCATGATTCTCATTAGTGACGACTTAAACATGAGTTGTTATAACAGATTATCACGGTTCGATGCAAGACAATTGATATCCACAGCTGCTCTTTCTGATAGCCGTACAGTGTTCCCTCTCTCTCCTTCGCGACGATTCGCCTCTCACTTTGCAGGCATCATAAGGCCATCCTTCAAAGATGTGTTTAAATAACGCTTTGATGCCGCTGGTAATGCTTCTGCTGATGACTGCAATGAGGATCATGACGATAAAAGTTGAGCTACATCTACTCGTTAATGATAACGGGGACGGTACCACTCATGCCCAAGACGCTCGTCGTAATGGTGGTGGTGTTGACGATGAAAGTTGCGTTAAATTCATGCGATTCCTACTGATAGTGATGGTCATATTGCTGCTATCTACTGACGAAGATGCTTATGATGATGCTGCCGATAACGATAATTATGATACGGAAAGAAATGCAAAGTTAGGCTCCCAAACCTTTCGCGAGTTGGAGCCGGGCCTCGCCGCCGTTCATGGCTCCGGGCGCCGTGGGCACCCCGAGCCGCCTCTCCTCGGGTGGCGGGAGACACGCGTTGCAGAACGAGTGCAGGCACGGCAGCAGCTTGGGCTCGCGGCTCTGCAGGCTCTCGCGGCACACGAAGCACGCCTCCAGCAGGTTAACCGGCGGCGGAGGAGGAGGCGGCGGCGGCGGAGGAGGAGGCAGAGAAGCTGGCGATTGTTTGGTGCGCTCGCCATCTCGCGCGGCGGCGCCGCCGTTACGACCGCCGCTGCTGCTGCTGACACCGCCACCATCGCCATCGCCTCTGCCAACAGCGGCAGCGACGACGACGGCCGCCTCGCCGTTACCGCCATCGGTAACGGCGAGGCGGCCGTCGTTCGGTCTCTCCTCGTTCTCGCGATCGGCGGAAGCCTCGGCGTCTCCTGCTCCGGCCGCGGGGTTTGGCGCAGGTTCCCCGGCGGGCGAGGAGCGCGCGCGCCCATCGCCGCCGCCGCCGCCGCCGCGCGCCAACCGAGCGCCGGTGCTCCCGCCGTCCGCCATCTTGTGTGGGGGGAGGGGAGGGGACGGGGTGGAGGACGAGAGGCGGCCCCTGGCGGCCGCACCGCAACACTGCGCCACGAAGCCGACACTCCCGAGTTCTAAGTCCCCCCCTCCTCCTCCTCCCCACCCGCTGCCGATCGGGCGAGCAGCAGCGAAGAACGGCCGGGACGATTCGGATTGACGCAGCGAACGTTGCACGCCTGCTCGCGCAAGGGGCAGCGATATGGTGGCGCGAGGAAACCGCAGACGGGGCTGGGCAGAGGGCAGCGCTGCAGCCGGTCGGCGCCAACGTTTGCCGGGCACCGCGTCCCCTCTATATCACGGTGGTATCGGACAATTCGGGTTTTTTTTAACTTGAGGGAGAACACACACATAATAATAATAGTGTGGAGTTGGAGCTTTCTGGGGGGCACAGGTGG
>JAZEWT010000019.1:13309068-13320986 GCA_036362905.1 Mordacia mordax | reverse complement strand
GAGAGGGGGGCCCGTGGCCCAGTGACCCCTACGCTCAGTCATGTGGTGTTTTCTAAAACTACGGTAAAACCTCCTACTCTTATATATGTATACTGGCAAAAAGTTCCCATAGCGTTAACAGCTCCACCTAAGCTAGAAGCATTGATACTGCATTGTCCTGAGCTGACTGCCTTTTGGCAACGGCTGACACTGGCAATTAGGCTCAAAAGGAAGCCATTGTCTGGTGGAGGCTGGTCAGTTTGAAGGACAATGCATAGGTTATCAAAGCTACCTGTTTGCATATTTTGCCACTCGTATATGTGGCTTTTGCAAACTGGACACATTGTGAAATGTGTCTATTTTGGTGTTTAGGATCTTAACACCTGCATAATTGCCTGGCGATTATGCAGAAACGGTAAAACCTCCTACTCTTATATATGTATACTGGCAAAGAGTACCCATAGCGTTAACAGCTCCACCTAAGCTATAAGCATTGATACTGCATTGTCCTGAGCTGACTACCTTTTGGCAACGGCTGACACTGGCAATTAGGCTCAAAAGGAAGCCATTGTCTGGTGGAGGCCAGTCAGTTTGAGGGACAATGCATAGGTTATCAAAGCTACCTGTTTGCATATTTTGCCACTAGTATGTGTTAGAACTGTATGGCGGTCCTGTCCGCTCCTGATTGGGACACCTATTCAATTATTCACTTACCCGCGCACAGGTGCTTAATTGGCCACTCACCTGTGCACGGTCTCCCAATCAGGGGCAGACTCGGCAGCTATATAAGCCGCCCTCTCCCAGTCAGCGGCAGTGTTTTGTGTTCGCCGTTTTTTCCGGTCGTTGGTTGCTTTACAATTACAGTGACCGTATTGCTGCCTTCGCCTATTATTACTATTCGCGCCGCACAAGCGGGTCCTCTCTTCCACCGCACCCCGACCCCCTTACAGTATGTGTGGCTTTTGCAAACTGGACACATTGTGAAATGTGTCTATTTTGGTGCATAATCGCCAGAAACGGTAAAACCTCCTTCTCTTATATATTAACCTATCTAATTGCTGCTTGACAACCAGACCATTAAAGTGCTAAAGCAATCCGGAGTCTAGGTGTGACTCTTGATTCCTCACTCAGCTTTGAGACACATATCAACAAGGTGACGAAGGTAGCCTATTTCCATCTCAGAAATATAGCTAGACTCTGCAACATCCTGTCATCCTCTGATGCTGAGAAGCTAATACACATCTTCATATCCTCACGAATGGCAATGCACTGCTCCCTTGCATCCCTGCTTTCCTGATAAATCGTCTCCAACGTGTGCAGAATGCGGCTTCTAGAGTCTTCACCCGCACACCTATTCACGATCACATATCCCCAATACTGATGTCTCTCCACTGGTAACCGGTTAAATATAGGATTGAATTCAAGATATTCCTCGTCACATACAAGGAAGGCTCTCACTGGCGCTGCACCGATATACATCCTTGACCTACTTCAGGCATCATCCTCAACCCGACCACTCCGATCCTCCAATACGGCCTTGCTTCATGTGCCCAGATTGCACCTCCATTTGATTGGTGACAGTGCCTTCTCGCGTGCTGCTCCCAGACTCTGGAATGCCCTTCCATTGGAGATTTGATCATTTGAGTTCCTGGGCATCTTCAAATCTCTTCTAAAGACTCATTTGTTCCACAAGGCTTTCAAGCCCTCTGGCAAGGACTGTTAATGCAGTTCAATGTCGTCGTACCGGAATGATGGCTCTGCCGACCTGCACCTTCTCGGGAACATTTATCCTTCCTTGTTTGCTGAAGAATTATTATTTTTCGCTTTTGTATGTTCTTGTATAATTTATTGACATTATTTGACTCTCAGTTGAATTGTTCTAATGTTGTGATTGACATGCCAGTCTCTCCAGAGCTCAGATTTGTAACAAAAAAACGTTATTTTTGCTTATTTGCTGTTCTTTTGTCATTGTTGCTGCCATCCCGTTTTCGCCGCAGCTCTGTGCAGTGCTATGTGACCCTCGGGTGAAAAGCACTCTCGAAATGCAATTATTATTATCTATCCATCACTACTAATGTGCCCAGATACACAATGATGTTCGCAACAGCAAGAGACGATACAATGTTTTAATTGCTCTCCGATTTCTCGATTACGAACTCTGCTGAACTGGCGCTTAAACGAGACCTTGCAGCAAATCTTCATTGTAACTTCAACAACCTCTTTCCTCCCTTCACCCATGTTGTGTGTCTACTGGTAGGTGTCAAATCCCGCCATGGTTATCAATTGTTTTGTATCTACTGGTGGAAGCGAAACATACTATGGTCACTAATTGTGTTGGACGAGTAAAGACGGGTTCTTCTAATCTCTGAATTATCGAAGTTTTCAATGGCTGAGAGGGCTCGGTTAGACATATGAACACCACCAATTCACACTTGAGATTCGGATATTCACTATTGGCAAAGAGTGTTCGCCAAGAAGGGCTGCGTGCCGGCAATAGTTGGTTATGCAAATACTGAGCAATGCTATTTTGGAGCTTAGCACTATTACCTATACACCTTCTTGGTTAGATCTCAGGTGTGTGTCCCTACCTTAATACTGACGAATTTGGCAGAAGGCGCGAGTATTACTGGTGTGGTGAAGCGGCCGAGCGACGATGGACTCCCGTGATACACTCTCCCGCGGGGATAATCCATCAGACGCAGACTCTATCGAAAGGGTGAACGGGGTTTAATGGAACAACGCACAAACGGCCACTTGGCCACTCAGAGGACAGTTAACGCGCAACATTACGGCGTTTCGGCCATACAGTTGCAGAGTTAAGGAGGGGGCATCGATATTTATTAGTTTTTTTAAATCTCGTCATGCGATGTCTCGTGATGTGGTGACGGTATGCGGCGGGTTAATGATTGACACCTGGGCCGCCACGGGGGGAGGGGGGGTTAAAAACGGACAGCGGAAGAGGGAAGGAGAGAGACGTTGGCTGGACAGTAGGGCAAAAAGGCGCGTTCTGCGGGGATAACGACGGGGCTACTCGACAGGGTAATAAAGGATTCTAAAGTGGAAACTCTTTCCAGAGATTTAATATGAGTGACTCGGAAATCCGACGAGGAGTGTTGCCAGAGCTTGGAGGGACGCTTACGGTGCGCTGCAAGGGAGGGGATGAAGAGGCTCACTCGGTATCCACCGACACTCTGTTGTCCACCCCGGCCGCGCCTTACCCAGCGCCGCGGCCGGAGTCCCCAGTATGCCGTAGCTAGAGAGACAGTATGGGTGGCGGCCAACACAAGCGCACACCTCGCCAAAACAAGAAGCGCCTAGCCCGGAGTCACGACCGGTGCACCACAGTTTGGTGTCTGAAGCGGGAAACGGGCCCCCATGACCGGGGAGCGAGTGGGCGCACCTGTCGATGACCTACCAGGGCAACGCTGACGAGGACTTTGAGAGGCACGTGGAATGTCAGGGGAACTACGGGTGCTGGCCGGATAGCCAGAGGGCAGATGCAGTCATTGGCCAGCTGAGGGTGAATGTGGGGCGCTTTGTGGACAGGCTCCCGTTGGAAGTACAGAGGAGCTGGGCCCGGCTGCGAGAGGCGCTGCGCCACCGCTTTGGACGGATGTTGACAACGGAGGCGCGGGAGGCCTTGGAGATGCGGCGCCGGTGGTGTCGGGAGTCAAAGGAGGATTTTTCCGACGCGATCGCCATGTTTATACGACGAGCCCACCCCGCCTACGACGAAGGCTTGGCCGACGAGATTACCCGGGCCACTATCCTGGCCTATCTAAAGGAATTGGACTGGTGGTTCGAGGAGCGAGCTGAGGCATGTCAGCGGGTGTGGAGACCACGGGGCCGTGGCGGACGAGTGGCGGCGTGTGACATGGATTGGCAGCGGGAAGGCGGCGAGCGTGAACAGCCAGCGGGGCTAATGGGGGGGGGTGGCTGGCGGCTGTGCAGGCCACACCCGGGCCCAGTCGCCGCCGCCCCGCCAGAGGACCCGCGGCTAGATGCCGTCCTGAAAGGGCTGCAAGCGCTGCAGGGAAATCCTCCGGAGATGGATCGACGCCTGCAGGCGCTGTCCAAGCAGATGCAGTTGATTGCGGGGCAGCGCGTACTGACGCCGACACCACGGGACATCGATCGAGAGAACGATCGCCGCCTGCAGCTGCTGATGGCTCAGTCACCAGAGGGAGCGGTGGGGGCTGGGCCCGGCCCGGCGAGACGATGGGACGGCAACCTGCCACCGGTATCCTGTTATGGGTGCTGACAACGGGGTCACATTCGACGGGATTGCCCGAACATGAGGTCTGCGCAGCCGCCGTTAAACCCCAACGCACCCTGGTAAACGGGAGTACCACGGGCGCATGAGTACTATATCCCGAACTGTCGGGCGGCGAGACGGAGAGCGGGTGAGTCGGGGGGGGCTCGGGGCAGGGGCTGCGTTCGGGAATGCTACTCACCGGGACGAGGATGGCCCCCGTGATGATGGAAGGGTGGGTTGGGGGCTGGCGGACCCGGATGCTCTTGGACACATGGGCAACCATTTCCCTCCTCAGCGATGTTCATTGTCGCCGCGTGGGAATTCCGCTGCAGCAGATGAGGGAGACGGACAGGCATCTGTGTCTAGCTGACCGGTCGGGGCTACAGCTGCGGGGGCAGATAACGCTGGGGGTGCGGGTGGGGGCAAGCGAGTGTCGACAAACCCTCTACGTGGCAGCCCATCTGTGCCACGAGTGTGTGCTCGGCACCGACCTGCTGGCTGCCCTGGGGTTGGAAGTCTGCGCCGCACAGCGCTGCGCTCATCAAGTGGGGACCGGCGTTGAAACGCCGTTCTGCGACGACACTCCACCTGAACACTGCGAAGAAGGGGCGCCCGCCGCTTTACGCGCACGGAGCATCGTCGCGCCGCTGAGCGAGGCTCTGTTGCCCGTCACCTTGTGGGGGGAGGACGGAGTGAGGAAACCCTATGTGAGTTCCTGCTGCTTCCACACCCCGAGTTGGCCCGGCGGAGTGGTTTGGTCTGCTCAACAACACTGGTACCGGCGGGGAAGTGGGGCCATAGCATTCCAGGCCCTTAATCCGCATGCCACGCCGATCCGGCTGCGAAGGGGGATCATCGTGGCCACCGCGCACTCGCTCATACCCCCTACCAGCCGGCGGCGGTGTTCGCAATGTAGGCCGACGGGAGACGTCGGTGGAAGGGGAGGAGGAGGACCTCGCCTGGCACGTGGGGGGGGGAGCCACCAGGGGCGCGGATTCCCCTATTGGAGGGAGTGCAGGTTGACTTGGGAGCGTTGGCACCAGAGGAAGAAGCGCAACTCCAGATGCTGCTAAAGGAGTATCAGGACGTTTTCAGCCAGCACTACGGGGATGTGGGGAGAATGAACTTGGCGCAGCACCAGGTTCTCATGGGGACTGCACGGCCCATCAAATTGCCCGCATATCGTATGGGTGCGCCAAAGCGCACCCAAGTTAACCAAGCTGTGGTGGAGATGCCACGGGATGGCATTGTGCAGCCCTCATCAAGCCCGTGGGAGGCACCCGTCGTGTTGGTGATAAAAAACGACCGATCCACTCGGTTCTGTGTCGACTACCATCGCCTCAACGCAGTCACGGTGGGCGATGCTTTTCTGTTACCGAAAATTGACGACACGATCGATGCGCTGGGGGGTGCAAAATATTTCTCCCCCCTCGACCTTGCCTCCGGATATTGGCAGATTGCCATGGCGGAGGAGGACTGGGCGAAAACGACATTCACTACATCCCTGGGACTGTTCGAGTTTCGAGTGATGCCGTTCGGCCTGTCGAACGCCCCTACAACGTTCCAACGCTTGATGGAGATGGTGATGAGAGGTCTGCAATGGGAGCAGTGTCTCATCTACCTCGACAACATCATCGTGTTTGGACGGGACATGGACGAGCACCTGATATCCGCCTCCGAGAGGTGTTCACCCGGCTGCGGGGAGCCAACCTCAAACTGAAGCCACAGAAATGCTACCTGGCACAGCGGGAGGTGGAGTATCTGGGCCATCGGGTCAATGAAGCAGGGGTGCGGACTGACCCTCGAAAGGTGGATGCTGTGGCTGTGTGGCCTTGGCGAACGACGGCGACCAAAGTGTGCTCCTTCCTGGGACTCGCCACCTATTACCGGCAGTTCGTAAAGGACTTCAGCACCATTGCCCGGCCCCTCACGATGCTCACCTCCACGAAGCGGCCGTTCGAGTGGATGGAACAGTGTACAGAAGCCTTCTGACAGCTGAAAGATCGTCTCACTCACACGCTGGTGCTTGCTCATCCGAATTTTGCTGAAGAATTTATCCTGGACACCGATGCAAGTGAGTGTGGGCTAGGAGCAGTGCTATCACAAAAGGGAGAGACGGGCGAGCGCGTCATCGCGTACGCCAGCCGCACGTTGAGCTGGGAACTAGGAGCGGTGGTGTTCGATTGCCAGCAGTTCCGGCCCTACCTGCATGCACGGAGTTGGCGGGTGCGCACCGACCACTGCGCCCTACAGTTCCTCCTCAACTTCAAGGAACCACGGGGCCAAATTACCCAGTGGCTCGCTCTGCTCCAGGAGTACAACCTACGAGTGGAATACCGGGAGGGTCACTCACACACTAACGCGGACGCGCTGTCGCGCCGACCACCGATCAGCGCCTCTACCACCGCGGAGCAGCTGTGCCCATGTTTTGTCGGAGGGCAGTGTCGCCTCCACCGAGAGGATGCGTTGCCCAGGGAACGGGGGGGAGGAGGGGAGGCAGAGCTGACTGGGGTCTGTGCGGCGGCTGGCACAGTGGGGGCCAGTGAGACGCATCGGGAGGGCGAGCCTGAGCTGGGGGTACAAGCCGAAGTGGGGTGCGAATTTCCGGGGATGACTCACGACCAATTGCGGCACGCTCAATGCAGCGACCCAGAGCTACGGGGGGTAAGCGACGCCCTCGCTGAATGCCTCCCCATGGTCGGGGGAAGTTGGCAGGGGCTCTACGGTCGGTTGGAGCTAAGAGATAGGGTGGTAAGGGAGCGAGGGCCAACTGGCAAGGCCGGCCCGGTGTGTGTGCCCGCTACCATCTGATCGCAGCTACTGCGACTCGTGCACAACCACCCCATGGGGAGTTACGACGGAAAACGACGTACCCGGGAAATGCTCTGCCGTCGTTACCTCTGGCCAGGACTGGCTCATGACGTAGCTGTGTGGGTGCGGGGTTGCCCAGCCTGTCAGTGGGCAGCACGGCAGCCTCGTCACTACAACGCCCCCCTCCGTACACTGTGGGTAAGCTGAGTGAACCAGCTGGTGGCCATCGACCTACAGGGACCTCTCCCGACGTCTCGTCAGCGAAACAAGTATATCCTAGTGGCAATTGAATTCTTCACCCGATACCCCGTGGCGGTGGCCATTCCTGACAAAACCGCAGGGGTCGTTGCTGCTGCTTTCCTAGAACACTACATCCTGAAGCATGGGGTTCCAGAACGAGTGTTGACTGACCAGGGGAAAGTTTGAAGCGGAGATTTTTCGGAGTCTCTGCCACGACCGAGGGATAGGGAAAGAACGAACCACGGCCTATCATCCACAAGCCAACGGGATGGTGGAACTGTTCAACGAGACTCTGGGAGGGAAATTGCGGTGGCTGGTGGAACAGCACCAGCAGGATTGGGATGAACACCTGCCGTACGTGGTATTCGCGTACAGTAGCACCGTGCACTCGTCGACCGGGCAAACACTGTTTTTTTAATGCACGGGCAAGAAGCTCGTCTCCCCGCCGACTCCTCTTCAGGAGCTCCTGCTCCCCAGCCATGCCCACCAGAGCAGCTAATCATCCAGCTGCTCTCCACACTACGCCAGGCGCGCGGAGTGGCTTACTAAGCTGGGGAAGCCGTGCACCTGCGACAAGAACGAGCTGCCCGCCCACGCACGGAGCCGACTACGTTCTCGAGTGGTGACCAAGTATGGTTCTACATGCCCGCGGTCAAGCCTGGACAAGCGGGCAAGCTCACCTGCCCATGGTTGGGGCCGCATACTGTGGTAAAGCAACTGTCGCCCTGGACAGTGGTCGTCCAGGGCCGAGGGTGGAGGACCACTCTGGTGGTCACTGTGCGGCGGATAAAGCTGTGGCGGCTGCCCCCGAGAGAGGCCGTAGCACCCCAACCACCAGAGATGGGCCTCGACGCTGTGGGGTCCCGCCCCGTGAGTGGTTCCTCCGACCCACGGAGGTGGCCCTGACGAGAATGGTGGCGGAACCAACCATCACTGCAGGATGAGGCCGAGGCGGTACGAGAGGAGTCCCCGTCTCCGCCGACAACCGACACGACCCCGTCTCTGCCACGGGCCCGCCGCATGCCCCGACCGCCCACCCGATTCAGAGACTATGTGTTGACAAGTAACGTCGCCAGCGCCGTTCACACGACCACTACATAAATTACATCCCAGGCGCTCTTTGGAAAAAAAGTTCTGGTTTGTTGTAAATGTTTGTGTTTTAAAACATTGTTGTTGAGCCTCCGACCAGAGAGGTTAGCCGCCTGTAGCGGAGCAATGCTTTACTGCTAGCCGAGAATCCGAGGAGGTTTCGAAGCTCCTTTGTTTACCAAGGTGAGAAATGTAAATGTTTTCATAATGCAGTCATTTATTGCACTAAGAAGGGATTATTGGGGCGATTAATCTGGCCCCATGAGAATTTGTGTCACTTAGGCACTGTTACATTCCTGGTTTTATTTCCCTCTGCCGCAGGGTTTGGGCGGATGGGAGGGGGCNNNNGGGGGGGGGGGGGGGGAATTGCAGAATTAAGGAGGGGGCATCGCTATTTATTAGTTTTTATTATCTCGTCATGTGGTGTCGTGATGTGGTGACGGGATGCGGTGGATTAATGATTGACACTCGGGCCCCCCCGCGGGGGGTGGGTTAAAAAACGGGCAGCGAAAGGGGGAGGAGAGAGACTTTGGCTGGACAGCAGGACAAAAAGGCGCGCGAGGGACTTGTACACGTTCTGCCGGGACAACGACGGGGCTACGCGACGGGGTAATAAAGGATTCTAAAGTGGAAGCTCTTTCCCGAGATTTAATATGAGTTACTCGGAAACCCGTCGAGGAGTGTTGCCGAAGCTTGGAGGGAAGCTGACGGCGCGCTGCGAGGGAGGGGATGAAGAGGCTGACTCGGTATCCACCGACACCCTGTTATCCACCCCGGCCGCGCCTTACCCAGCAAGCTGTGTGTATGTGACAGTTGTGTCATTTTATTAAACTGGATACTTAATGATTTCGGGAGAGTTATGCCAAGGTCTTCGTTTTTCATTGGTCAGTGCGCAGATGTGAAGGGACGTATGTGTGTATGCTTGACCCAGGTTAGACTACTGGTTCTGTTCAAATCAGTCACTATCATGTTGATTCTCGATTTGCCCAGTGTGTGCTCCGTGTAGTGTACAGAGACTGCCACCAAGGAAGATGAAGATGACCAGGGGCGGTGCCAGCCACCCACCTCCTCGTGTGCTGTGCCTATTTGATGTTTGCTAAAAGCATTTGTCCCCATAGTTCACCAGGGCTATATGGGACATTTTTGTCTGTGACTGTGCGTGTCCGCGCGTGGCGAGGAATTTGCCGCGGGGAGTATTTTGAAGTTTGTCGGGGGGGGGGGCAGTCTGTGAGCAACAGGCCCGTGGGATGGTTAAAAGCGGTTGTTGCCGCGTTGTCAATGACACGTTCAGGAAGTCTGGTGTGGGGGGAGGAGAGATGTCGATTCTCTTACGTGCCTTTTAACATTATCTACCCTGGATGGAAAAGCAGTTGGCATACAACACCGAACAGCGTGATGGGTGTCTAATTTTTAAGGCATGTAGCATGGAGACAAACACCTGTAGAGTTAAGGAGTGGGGGGGGGGACTTTTACTGTAGAGGGGGGACCAACGCCACGTGGAGGAGGAGCAGCACAGTGTGCGGGGACTTTTATTGGAGAGGAGGGACAAAGCCACGTGGGGTGACGTCGGTTAGAACTTTCTAGAAGGGGCCGCAGGAATATAAGGAGCGGGGGTTGGAGGGGCAAGAGAGTCTCCTAGGGGATTGGAAGGGGGAGGCAGCGTCACGATGTAGGGGTTCGTTGTGTGCCGCTGCTCCGGTCCCGTCCACTGCTGGTTTCAATAAAGCATGGAAAATCAAGAAATATCTGTTCATCCGTGCTCGCTGGCTGGTGTATCATGGAGTGGGTGCTGATCCTCGCCGTGGTGTTGTTGCTGTAAGCCGTCACAAGCCCGGAGTCAAAGCCGTGGTGTCACAGTTGGAGTCAGAAGTGAGGATGCGGACTCACGTCGGAGACTGCGGCAAGTGGGGACGGGATAGCGGCGAGGAGTCTAGCAGCGGAGCCAGCGAGCGGAGTGAGGATGCCAGCAAGCCAGCAGTGGAACGATCGGCGCGGGCCGGAGGGAGGGGCAGTGGCAGCGAGAGGGAGCCACGGGGGAGAGTTGCGGGAGAGTGCCAGCGCGACTCGGAGTGCAGCGAAGGCGGGAGGAGTCGGAGCTGAGCCTGGCGTTGCTCGGCGGGCCGCGCGCGTGCGCGGGGTGCGCATAGTGCCGGAGGCCACTGGGAGCCGTCTGCGATGGGGGGCTGCTGTTGTGGTGGCGCCTTGTCGACGCTGGAGCCGGGGGGGGCTCTTGGGGGTTCCTGGCTCGTCGGACCCCGGAGGGAGGTGACGGTGAAGGTGGAAGCTGCGTGGCAGCCATCGGGACTGTGGCGGGTGTGCGGTGTGTTGACCCTCGGTGTGTGTTATTCCTCAGTGTGTGTTGTCCCTCGGTGTGTGTTGTCCCTCAGCGTGTGCTGTACCGGTGCCCCACTGGTTTGAGTAGGGCGTCGTTGTGTGTACTGTCGTGTGTTTGCCGGAGAGGGGGAGGGTATGTGTGTGTGGGGGGGGGCTGGAGTGCCCAGGCCATGTGAAACTCTGGGTGCGGTGGCGCAGCGGGTAGTGCGGTAGCCGCGGGGAGCGGTGGCACAGCAATACGCGCCGTAGCCGCGGGGAGTGGTGGCACAGCGATTAGCGCAGTAGCTATGGGGAGCGGTAACGTGGTAGCCGCGGGGGAGAGCGGTAGCGCAGCGCGTAGCGCGGTAGCCACAGGGAGCGGTGGCACAGCGGTTCGCGCCATAGCCGCGGGGAGCGGTGGCACAGCAATTCGCGCTGTAGCCGCGGGAAGCGGTGGCGCAGCGATTAGCGCAGTAGCCATGGGGAGCGGTGGCGCAGCTGTTCGCGCCGTAGCCGCGGGAAGCGGTGGCGCAGTGGGTAGCGCGGTAGCCGCGGGGGAGAGCAGTAGCACAGCGGATAGCACGGAAGCCGCAGAGGAGGGAGCGGTGGCGCAGCGGGTAGCACGGTAGCCACGGCGAGCGGTGGCGCAGCGGTTCGTGCCGTAGCCACGGGGAGTGGTAGCGCAGCGATTCGCGCAATAGCTGCGGGGAGCGGTAGCGAGGTAGCCGCGGGGGAGAGCGGTAGCGCAGCGGATAGCGCAGTAGCCGCAGGGGAGAGGGGTAGCGTAGCGGATAGCGCGGTAGCCGCAGGGGGGGAGCGGTGGCACAGCGGATAGCGCGGTAGCCGCGGGGAGCGGTGGTGCAGCGGTTTGCGCCGTAGCCGGGGGGAGTGGTGGCACAGCGATTAGCGCAGTAGCCGAGGGGGGCGGTAGCGCAGTAGCCGCGCGGGAGAGTGGTAGTGCAGCAGGTAGCACGGAAGGCGCGGCGAGCGGTGGCACAGCGGTTCGAGCCGTAGCCGTGGGCAGTGGTGGCACAGCGATTCGCGCAGTAGCCGCGGGGAGCGGTAGCGCGGTAGCGACGGTGGAGAGCGGTAGCGCAGCGGATAGCGCAGAAGCCACAGGGGAGAGGGGTAGCGCAGCGGATAGCGCGGTAGCCACAGGGGAGAGGGGTAGCGCAGCGGATAGCGCGGTAGCCGCGGGGGGGGGAGCGGTGGTGCAGCGATTAGCGCAGTA
>JAZEWT010000019.1:13297213-13308917 GCA_036362905.1 Mordacia mordax | reverse complement strand
GGGCCGCGGGAATATATAGGCGGGGGGGATTGGAGGGGCGAAGGGAGTCTCCTGGGGAAACGAGAAGGAGCGTCAAAATGTAGGCTGCTCGTTGTGTGTCGCTACACTCCGGCCCGTGTCCACTGCTGGTTCCAATGAAGCATCTAAAATCAAGAAGTCTCTGCTCGTCCGTGCTTGCTGGCTGATCTATCGCGGAGCGGGTGCTGATCCTCGCCGTGGTGTTGCTGCTGTAAGCCGTCACAAGCCCGCAGTCGAAGCCGTAGTGCCACAATATACCCAAGCACCGTGTCACTGGAAGTGGTTATTGTAAGAGCAGTTTGTCATCATTACGTATTCTACTCTAACCTACTCTCAATCGTCTAATCGCTGTAATGTCGTGGACACTTCTGTGTTGTGGAGTCTCTCGGAGCAGGGCAGCTCCTTAGCGATGGACAACGAACGTCCCACGGAAGTGGCCGTGACAGCTGCCAGAGATCCTTTCTCCTTCAAGTTGCACGCTGGTTCACACACAGTAGGGGGCAACACTTTCCCCCCTGCTCGGCTGCTAAATGTTCTCGACACCACAATCAAGCAGATATAATGATGTAAGTTTTCACGGCTCGATACATGATGATTGCTTCGAAAAGCTGCTCTCTCAGGACAACCGCGTCGATCGCTTCCTCTCCACCTCACGACGTTTCGCCGTGCCCACGTTTCCCGATCCTCTTTGTCTCTGTTCTCCGCGTTTCCCTGGGCTGACTCACGCCCCAACACCTGTACTACTGCGTGGACAGGGCCTAGAGCTAGCGGGTTCATTGCTTATTGAATAAATTCACTCAGGCATGTCACCCTCATCAATATAGAAGTGCGCATTAACCATAATCATTACAATAATACTCCATCTGCTTCATAGGGAAAGTTACAAATCCTGTGAAGTTATTCACTCGAGTAATAATAATAATAATTGAATTTGTAGAGTAGGCCATTGTGTGCCGGTACCATGCATCAAATTAGAATAATGACCTGCAAAATAACTCTGTTGTTGCTTGAATACAGCACGTATCCCTTTCTCAAACTGACAGGGTGGAGCTGCCACTGTCTCTGGACCTCCTTGGTGGCAGCTGTCCCTGTGCGGCACTAAGTGACTCAGCTAGCTCGGCAATTGGCGTTAGTCTCTTTTAGTGTGTCGTCATAGCATGCGGAAAAGTATGCGCGGTCACTCGGTAGATTTTTCTAAAGTCCAGTTGTCACTAGAGCTCATGCTGGATAGGCTCTGGCCATCCTCGATCATGCACAGGATTAAGTGGAGAATGATAACGATGGTGACGAAAAATAGATTTGTTTTATTGTCCTGTCCCCACCTGCTGCAGACGGCCTCACAGATCTGATCGTGGCGCAATACAACACAAACGGCGTGCTTGCGTTAAGGAATCTTTATTTCTGTTCCTGCACATATTCTGCGTCGAACAGCCGAGCACGAATAACGACAGCGATAAGACAACCACGGGCTGTGGCTTAGAACTTCACTCGGTTTAAATCAACGAAACCGTATCAGTCCTGAGCCCTGCGGTCATTGAAGTCAAGAGCTAGAGCATAATTCGTTACCAACTTCGGGATCAAAACCTCAGAAGCAATGTGCATCGATGCGGACAATGAGAGTGAATAATTTGACAACCACGCTCTTGGCACATAGATATTACACGAGTCACTCATATCGGCAGTGTACATCAATTGGAACCATGGGTACTTTAACCATTTCTGCTTTTATCATGCTAAAACCTCATCTCATCTCATTTTCAGAAACCGCTTAGTCCTGTACAGGGTCGCAGTGAGCCTGAGCCTATCCAAGCAGACACAGGGTACAAGGCAGGGATATACCCATGATGGGACGCCAGTTCATCACCGGGTAATTTCGTCTGCAAGCCAATTAACCTATGCAGCAGCATGTTTTTTGGACTGTGGGAGGAAACTGGAGAGGCACCCAAACCGATTTTCTAACCCGGAACCTTCTTGCTGTGAGGCGACAGCGCTACCCACTCGGCTACAATGCCGCCCAAATCTAAAACCTTTTTCTTTTTTAAATAAGTCTCCTGGCAAAGTACCCATAGTTTAAACAGCTCGACCTGATCTACTAAAGCACTGATATTGCATTGTCTTGAGCTGATTGCTTTTTGGTAACACATGGCTAACACTCAGAATTAGGGTCTAAAGAAAGCCATATCTGGTGTGGGCCAATCAGTTTCAAGCATAAAACATATTATCAAAGCTTTTTGTTTACATATTTTACCAAAAGTATATGTGGCTTTTTGGAAACTGGACATTTTGTCAAAGATGACTGGTGTTTTAAGATCTAAACACCGGTATACATGCCCGAAATGGTAAAACCTTTGATTTTTATTTTTTTTTCAGTTGGAAGCACGAAGGTCATACTACGTCAGGTGATCCCAACAGGTGGAAACAAATTTCCGGTCTGGGCTCATGGACTTCACACTCATGCTCCTCCTCCTCCTCCTCCTCATCATGCTCCTCCTCGTCGCTCAGCTGCCCAGCGTCATCTTGTCGAAGAGATACTCTCCCAGTCCGGACTGTGAGGCGCCGACTCGCTGGAGGTTTGTGATGTGATCTCCTAGCTGCTTAATGGCCTCCACCTGCTTGTTCAGGTAGTGGCTCTTGATAAAGCAGCCGAGCTGGTGAGGGTATGAGAGGAGGGGCGGTAAAATGAGTATCCTTCATTATTTATAGTACTTACATCCAGCAAAGCCTCACGGAGTCTCAAGACTCTTTTGCCAGAGGGTCCTATCATGTTTTCAAAAAAATGGGGAGGCAGGGTGAAGTTGCTGCTGCTGTGTATATGACTTTAGGAATTGGGGGAAAACAGAGAACTGAGAGGAAGTCGATGCAGAACAGGGGTAGAATATTCAAGGTCCACATAGAAAGCCACCCGAGTGTGGAATTGAACCCAGGTGTCTGTTCTTGTGGGGCACAAGTGGCAGCACTCCGCTGCCCTTCTGCCACAAATATAAACGCTTGTTTTGATAAAATATCCTTTTACGGAGAAACTGTGACCTCCCAGAGCGCATCACTCAAGATAGGCGCCTTACATCACATCTCATCGCAAACCATTTGAGGGCACTCTTTATAAACATAAACATTGTTTCCAAACTCTGTTTTGCCTAGACTTGGTAAAGGCAACTATTCTTCTATTGTTTGATTATTGCAATGTTGTCTATCAATCAGCATCCCACACCACGCGCAGTGGTTAGCGCTGACGCCTCACAGCAAGAAGGTCCCGGGTTCGAGTCTCTCGGCTCCGGTGCCTTTCTGTGTGGAGTTTGCATGCTCTCCCCGTGTCCGCGTGGGTTTTCGCCGGGTACTCCGGTTTCCTCCCACAGTCCAAAAGCATGCTCCTGGATAGGTTGATTGGCTCGCAGACTAAAATTGTCCCGCAATGCCCGGCGATGGACCGGCGTCCCGTCGTCGGGTGTATTCCTGCCTTACGCCCTGTGTTTCCGGGATAGGCTCCGGCTTCACCGTGACCCTATATAGGATTAAGCGGTTTCAGATAATGAGATGAGATGAGAACTTATTTTCATTCTACTCAGATTTGCTTTTGATGTCTCGTATAAAACCCAGCAATGTGAATTGTATATTGGTTCTAAGTTCCCTTCACTAAATAATCGAAGAATAATTCATTGGGCCCTTTTCATACTCAATGTCTTACTTAACAAGTAAGCAAAATATTTTAAGCATTGGTTGACATACAGATTAACAAACTCAGCCTTCAAAGCTTAAAGTACGTTTTGCTAAATCTTCCTAGGTTCACATCAAGATATGTGGAAAAAGCTTTTGTGACGGTTGCCCCACGTTGTTGAAACAATATTACGTAGAGCTTGAAGCTCCAGTCACTACCTTCGATGATCAACTTTAGATCCCAATTAAAATTAGAAAATCTGACTAGCAACCTATCTGACTAGGTTGGCTATGCTGCCACGAGCAGCATAGACAACCCACTCGCCACTCTTCTCCCTTTTAGATCCATGTCTGAGGGAGCAGTGGCGCCGGTGCCCATCTCACCTGTGGGTCCTTATTATTTTCAGCCAAAGCATGAATGTCGAGCAGGTCCTCGGTCATTCTCTTCTCCAGCTGTAGCACAAACTCCAGTGCCTCCAGCCCACTGCCCCACTCGTCTCGTTCGGGCTTCTACATTCGCAGCATACAGTGCCACCTGCCGTCATCAACCACCATCACAACTCTGCCTATGGGTCTGTGTGAGTATGGGTCTGTCTGAGACTGCCTCTATGCGAGTATAAGGGCTTCTGTGTCAATATACGTGTTTGTGAATGTCTGGGTCTAACTGTGTCTGTGGATATCTGTGTGCATATAAATGTCTATGTCAAGCTGCGGGTCTCTGTGTGAGTATATGCATCTCTGTGTGAGTGTGTGGCTCTCTGTGGGCGTGTGGATTTTTACGTGAGCTTTTGGGTCTCTGTGTGAGCGTGTGGGTTTCTGTACATGCGTGTGGCTCTGTATATCAGCGTGTTTGCAAAATCTTTACGGATCACGCAATTTCTGAAGAGCATCGCAACCCACACATACGGACCCATTGGCTCTAAATGCTGCACTGAACATCATGAATAGACAATTACACGCACTAAATAATGCAGGAAACGCTGAAAATAAAAGATATTGGAACAGTGTAGTGCACATACATGTCCTCACATGTTGGGTTAGAGTTTGGCTGTGAAGGATCATGATCAAATGTGACGATACAAATGCATCGTCAGTGAGGAACCGGGACGAGACAGTGAGACGTGGATGTTACTGAGCTCGCGAGAAAGACACTGCGCATACCTAACTACTTCTCGCAGAGCGGGATGATTCGCTTAGAGATTCTTCTAGAAGATTTGTGAAACGCCTGCGAACGTTTACAAGGGATGAGCTGGTGCTTTAGTGACATTTCCCGAGACAGTGCAGTCGCGGATTGCAAATTCGTGGATAACAATGGAGGGTTGTTATATGGTTCTCTGTATGAGTCTCTGCGCCTGTGGGTCTGTGTGTGTATGTGTCTCGGCTTCGTCACCTTTATATCGTGCAGCACGAGCCGGCCGCCACGCTTGTTCTGATATGCCATGAACTTCTCGGCATGGTCACGCTTCTCGTGAGATAGTTGCTTGAAAAACTCATGGAAGTTTTTCAGAGCCACGTCATCGCGGTCGAAGTAGTAGGCCTGGGGGGGGGTGGAGAAACGGTTGAAACTTAGCATGTGGTTTAACACGAAGAACACTCGACTCGGTTTCAACATTCAGCGTCTCATCAACAGCGTAGTCATAAATTGTTTGAACTATTGCTGGTGAAAAGGGCGATTATATAAGCAAGGAACCTCCCTCTATACTCTGTCAGATATGGGTCTCAATTGAACAGAAAACGTTACAAGAATAGACATCAACCTGATAATTAGTGTTGATAATGATGATTTTGTGCTAATCAAAGTTAGTGAGGAACAATGACCTGATGCCAGTGTATCACGCACTCTTGCTGTAGCTCTCAAGGAATGTTACAGCTGAAATGTATTTGTTGTTTATGTGTATATTTATTTATATATAATGTTCCAACGTGGCACGAACAAATCGTAACACACGTATAGCTACACCCACAGACACAATGATACTGAGTACCTTCATAATTGTTGGGGCAAGTGCTGTTATTGAATAGCACTCGTGAAGGTCGGCATGTCAGATAATTTGGTAGATGGCCAATAGCACGCCCGGCTGCCTTTGTTGCTAATATTGTGCACAAGGGTACTCGTTTAAGGCTGAAGCGACCTACGGCAGGTGCAGATCCGGTCAAATATTCGTGACTATCTATTGCCCTGTAGTTACCACGGAGCCGTAGACGTAGGAGGCATAGAGCTCCATGTTGACATGCCGGTTGACGGCAGCTTCCACCTCCGGGCTGAAGTTCTGGCGTATCTTGGAAGACATCGTCTCAACTGTCAGCGACTGCTGGTCTTCAGCAGAATGCAAAACGCGCGAATGGAACAAAGAGGAGATGAAGAACGCAAGAGGAGGTTCTGTTCAAACACTGTTGAAGTTACAACCGTGGCCCTATGGAAGAGCTGAGGACTGAAGTCAGCATGAGTCGGTTGTGACTTAAATACTGAGTTGAGGCAACGAGACCAAGCCCATCGGCTTACACAGCCCAGCCCTACTCACACTCGCAGTCTCACCCCACTCACGCTCAAGGTCTCACCCTACTCACACTCACAGCCCATCTCTACTCACACTCACAGTCTCACCCTACTCACACTCACAGCCCAGCCCTACTCACACAGTCTCACCCTACTCACACTCACAGCCTCATCCTATTCATATTCACAGTCTAACCCTACTCACACTCACAATCTACCCTTACACTCACAGTCGACAACTACTCACACATTGTCATGCGCATATCCTTATACATCAATTATTGTTAAATATAACGATAAATGAATCCATACTAATCACAATGATAATGAGGGAAATGATAATGGATTAGTTATGTATTCTTTATGTACGTGTGGTCTTTTTTAAAAGCAACTTGTCACTCAAGTCAACTGACTGGAGTGTCAGTTGACTTGAGTGTCAACTGACCCTGGGCTCACAAATGCTACAGATTATAATAACTGATATAGCGCTCTTCACCGAGCGTTCCCAAGGTGCTCCGCGAAAGAGAGGTGGGGGGGGGCAGCCACGCGGTCAGCTGGCTCCAATGTGGGAGGCGAAATGTTACAAAGGACAGCGAAGTAATGCTCAATATGACTATCCCGATGGTGCAGCACTTAATAGAAATTCTGGGACCAATGTTACCCAATTATTAAATTGGATTCTCATCACACGTTTCCCGTGAAGTAGAGACATGTTATAGCGTTGTTTTTTGTCAGTTTTCGAAACTAACTTGAAAATTCCATTAAAATCACTCATGCCTTGGAGTTATCAACCTGTCCTCCTCTCCTGGAGGAATAGACGTGTGTTTACTTGCTTTTGGTGTTTTATGCCAAGCATAGTACTGCTGGTTACGCTCAAGCGTGGAAAAAGTATTCGACACGGCCTTCCCAAACAAAAAAAAAACAACTCTTAAAAGAAACTGTCATACATCATGCTATGAATACCTACATAAATACCTACGTTGGGTCATTTATAAATGTATTTGAAAGAGTCGGCAGAATACAGTCATGTAAAAACTACATATGTTCTACCCAAACTTATGGGGGCAGATGTTAGTGTAGCATGTAGCGCCTCGCGCCACAATAAGATCCTGGAAAAATTTCCTGGCTCGGGTGCCGTTCTGTGTGCAGTTAGCATGTTCTCCCTATGTCCCCGTCGGTTTCGCTGGGTATTCCGATTTCTTCCCACAGTCCAAAGACATTCTGCCTGCTAATTAAATTACCTCTGGTGTTCTGAGAATGACTGATGTTTTATCCAAAGTGTATCCCTGCCTTGTGCCCTGTGTCTACCGGGATAGGCTCCAGTACCCCATGACGTTGCGCAGGAAAAAAGCGAGTGCTGATAAAGGTAACGATGAGCCTGTGGACCCTCCAGTGGAGGCTTTCCTTGATATGATTTTTTAAAAACCTTGCCAAAAATAATTTTGACGGGTACAGAGGAAATGTGAAAATGGCAGTGAGCATGAAGCAGAGACATGGGACAGATGGGAGACATAACTGGCAACAGACAATAGGTCATGTTGGATAGTTGATAAGTATATTCAGTACTTAAGAGGCTATAAAGGCTCGAGGACAATATGCAGTCGAAAAATATTATTGATCTTAAGGCACTTAAACAGGTTGTCAATATGGCGCAAAAATTACACGGATATTCTGAACAAGACATAGCCCAGCTGATAGAGAACTCGGTCGTGATTAACATACTTTTGTGGAGGCGTGAAAGCATGGCTGCTCCGCGAGAAAAAATCCGCATAGCGATGTCAACAGAGAGAAGAGCCGAACCCATAGCACCCGATACCGGTCTGGGGAGAGTCTCCCTACCACTGTCGACTCAATGGAGAACGTGGTAGCGGGTGCTGTAATTGGGCTCCACGGGCATTTCACCTTGCCTCCTGCTCGAGATAGGAAGCCTATACACGTGACATGCCAGTCACAGATGTGGCAATTCTCTGGACTTGGTTTGCTCAAGGGGCATATCTGTAATCAATCTGTCCGTCACTGATCCTGATATGTTTGAGCATTCCGCTGTGTGATTTGATCTTCAAGCACCGCCACCCATTTCTATGAATAAGCGTCAAATCCAATTCCGAAATCTTCGCGTTATCACTTCAGACTTATTCACTGCTACAATCAATAGTTCATCACTCTCTGCCTCAGCCCACGCTAACTCTGATGTGACGGTTGAAAATTAGAACAGCTTGCTATATAGGATACTGGATGATTTGGCCCCATGAAAATCATGTTGTGTCTCAGGCGGAAAACCATTCCCCAAGTATAATAATAATAATAATAATTGCATTTTTATAGCACTTTTCACCCGAGGGTCATGAAGCACTGCACAGAGCAGCGGAGAGAACGGCACACCAACAACAACGACATTAGAACGGAACATCAGCAATAATAATATTTTTTGGGGTGTTTTTTTTTTTAAATATACACAACGATGCAGAACAACATGCAAAATATGATCTGAATTTCAAGGATAATTAAAAAATGCAAAATTATCAGTGTTAATAATACATGTATTGGGAAATGGTTTAATGTAACATTTATCATATAATAATAATTGCATTTCTTGAGCGCCAATCACCCGAGGGCCACAAAGCTGATTGGGACACCTGCTAATAATCCACTTACCTGTGTACGGGCACCCAATCAGGATAATTACAGGCCCTATATAAACCGACCCACCCCATTGGGGCGGTGCCGGAACTTCATCTCGCTCTGCGCTACCGCACGCTAGTGCTACTGCTCCTGTCGGTTGTACCTCCCCGCACCCAGACTCCTTAATAAAGAGCACTGTTGTTTACTAAAGTTGCTGCTCGCCTCATGCTGTCGTCACCGCACAACAGAATCCACTCCTTCGTCGCGCTGCCGACCCTTACACAAAGCGCCGCACAGAACTGCAGAGAGGATGGCACATCAACAAGGAGATAAGAACGGCAAATCAGCAATAACGTTTTTTCGGAGGTTTTTTTTTACAAATCCGAGCTACGGAAAGAACGGCATGTCAACAACATCATGACAGTTCAACTGAAAGTCAAATAGTAGCAACAAATTAGGACATAAAAGAAGCGATTACAAAATAATATTTCTGCAACAAGGGCAGCACAGTGGCCCAGTGGGTGGCGCTGCCGCCTCACAGCAAGAAGCCTCTGGGTTCGAATCTCGGCACGGGTGCCTTTCTGTGTGGAGTTTGCATGTTCTCCCCGTGTCCGCGTGGGTTTTTGCCGGGCACTCAGGTCTCCTCCCATAGTCCTAAAACATGCTGTTGCATAGGTTGATTAGCTTGCAGACTAAATTGCCCTCAGTGCCCGGTGATGGACTGGCGTCCCATGGTGGGTATATCCCTGCCTTGCACCCTGTGTCTGCCGGGATAGACTCCGGCTCACCGCGACCCTTTACAGGACTAAGCGGTTTCTGACAATGAGATGAGATGAATTCTGCAACAAATAAATCTTCCTGGGCAGGCACAAGTCGAAAGAGAGCCAACATCCCATCACGGCACCATTGAGCCGTATCAACAGTCTTAGCCGGAGGAAGTAAAAAATGTTCCCGAGCAGGTGCAGGTCGGAAGAGAGCCATCATGCCAGCACGACAACACTGAGCCGCAACAATAGTCCTAGCTGGAGGAGCCCGAGCACTTGAAAACCTTCCGAAACAAGTGAGTCTTGAGACGAGATTTGAAGATGCCCAAGGACTCAGCTGAACGACTCTCCAGTGGAAGGGCATTCCAGAGCAACGCGCGAGAAAGCTCTGTCACCCATCGAATGGAGGTGCGACCTGGGCACATGCAGCAAGCCTGTTTTGGAGGATCGAAGTTGTGTTGAGGTGGGTGCCCGAAGTAGGTGAGGGATGTATGTCGGAGCAGCGCCAGTGAGAGCCTTGTAGGTGAGAAGGAGGATCTTGAATTCAATCCTGTATTTAACCTTCTTCCATCTCAGAAATATAGCCAGACTGCGCAACATCCTGTCACCTGCTGATGCTGAGAAGCAAATACACATCTACATCTCTTCACGAATCGATTATTGCAATGCACTTCTCCATGGCACCCCTGCCTACCTGATCAATCATCTGTAACATGTGCAGAATTCGGCTGCTTAAGTCCTCACTCGCACACCCATCCACAATCACATATCCCCACTACTGATGTCTCTCTACTGTTACCTGTTAAATAAAGGATTGAATTCAGCCCACTTCCCCTTCTAACTCCTCCACTCCCTCCCGCCCAATCTTCATGTGATTCGATCCCCATTCTCGAACCCCACAGTCCCCAAACCACGCAGGGTGTCTCTGAAGTGGTAACACTTTTCCTTAATTTGTTTAACAATCGTTGTGTTTTTTTTTATTTACGTCCTTCATTGATTTATTGTCATTATTTTACTTTAATTGATCTACTCTGATGTTTTTTGTTGACATGCCGTTCTCGCCACAGCTCTGTGCGGCGCTTTGTGACCCTCGGGTGAAAAGCGCTTTAGATATGCATATATTATTAATATTAAGATCCTCCTTTTCACCTTCAAGGCTCACTGGCGCTGCGCCGACATACATCCATGTACTACTTCAGGAACCCTCCTCAACACGACAACTTCGATCCTTCAATATGAGTTTGCCGGCGATGGACTGGCGTCACGTCGTCGGGTGTATTCCTGCCTTACGCCCTGTGTTTCCGGGATAAGCTCCGGCTCACCGTGACCCTATATAGGATTAAGCGGTTTCAGATAATGAGATGAGATGAGATGAATATGAGTTTGCTGCATGTGCCCAGATCGCACCTCCATTCGATGGGTGACAGCCTTCTCGCGCGCATGCTCCCCGACTCTGGAATGCCCTTCCATTGGAGATTTAGTCAGCTAAGTCCCTGGGCACCTTCAAATCTCGTCTCAAGACTCATTTGTTCTGGAAGGTTTTCAAGTGCTCGGGCTAGGACTGTTGATGGGGCTCACTGTTGTTATGCTGGGATGATGGCTCGCTGCCGACTTGCTCCTGCTTGGGAACATTTGTTCCTTCCTTGCTAGCTGAGCATTTACTTTCCTTCGCTTATTTTACGTCATCTCCAAATTATAGCCATTATTTCACTTTGAATTGAACTGTTCTGCTGTTGTTGAAATGCCGTTCTCTCACCAGCTCAGATTTGTTAAAAAATCCTCAAAAACTGTTATTGTTGCTGATTTGCTATTCTTGTCGTTGTTGTTGCTCACATGCCATTCTCTCCACAGCTCTTTGCAGCGCTTTGTGACCCTCGGGTGAGAAGAGCTCTCGAAGTGCAAGCATTATTATTATTATACTTGAATAACTGGGGAAAACGTCGGATAAGAATTTAAAAAATGTTATGACTTGATCATAACTTCTGAATTGAAGCAATTGAGATTGCTTCAATTCAGAAGACTTAAAGGATCATGAACCGAAAACAAGAAATGAATGTGGGCGGCGCGGTGGCGCAGTGGTTAGCGCTGACGCCTCACAGCAAGAAGGTCCCGGGTTCGAGTCTCTCGGCTCCGGTGCCTTTCTGTGTGGAGT
>JAZEWT010000019.1:13277907-13291522 GCA_036362905.1 Mordacia mordax | reverse complement strand
GAATTATCATACATCAACTCGTGAAAACCTAAATCAATACAGTGGTTCATTTATAATAATTTGATGGTTTGGACCCGAAGCTGTTCTCTGCAAGGTATACAAATTTTGCCCAAACTGAATACGGGCAGTATGTTGGCGTAGCGTGTAGCGCTGCCACATTACAGCAAGCACCCGAGTTCAATTCCTGCCTCGGGTGCCATTCTGTGTGAAGTTTCCACGTTCTCCCCGTGTCCTTCTGGGCTTTCGCTCCGTACTCAAATTTCCGCTCACAATCTAAAGACACGCTACATTGGTTAATTGGCCCGATGATAAAATTACTCTTGGTAGCTTGAACATGACTGACGTCCTATTCAGTGTATTTCCCTGCCTTGCACCCTGTGTCTAAGGGGATCGGCTCCAGTGCCCAGTGACGCTGTACAAGGGCCTATGGATCCTTCGGTGGAGGATCTCTGTCATGTGATGAAAAAAAATCCTTGCAAAGAAAAATTCACGGGTATAGAGGAAATGTGAAATTGAACATGAAACAAAGATACAGGACAGATTGGAGGCAGACTCGCCTTTAAGTGGTGTCAGGCAAAGAGTCATGTTGGATGGCTTATCAGTATCGTCATTACTTGATAGGGTAAATCGAGGCGAAAATGCAGTCGCTCATAAAATAGATCTCACGCTACAAGAACAGGAATCTCTAATAAAAAAATTAAACGGATTCTAATACAAGACATAGCCTCGATGATACAGAACTCGGCAACGATCTACGAACATTCCGTGGATTGTAGCTGATAAAAGCGTGTTTGGCAAAACACGTGGACACTGCTTTCCGTACTCAGATGTAACGTCATTTTGGACCAGGATATACGAGTGCATCATAGTGTGGCTCGCTGTCTGCACAGCGTAACTGTGTGATGCCCTGGCGCGGAGCCCTCTCTGCAGAAGAGTCGAACTCGTTCCACCACTCGGGTATTGGGTCCCGATGCGCGCGGGAGACCACGTGGTACGGGCTTCTTGCGGCCGCTAGCAGCGACTGCATACGGCATGCACGCCAACACTCACTCAGCGAGCAGACCAGCAGAGGCTTCTGAGATTGTCGATGCTTTATTCACTAGGACAACACCATGCCGTGGTAACACCACGCATCAACTTCTACCCCCCCCACGCTTAGCGCTCTCACGCTCAATTCTGCTGGTTACATGCTGAACGCGGGTTCCTCGCCTTTCCTCATGGGAATTATCTCGAACACTACTGACCACCGCGTTTTATATCTGCCCAGATCCAATCCGTATTGCCGCATGTCAGGTCCAATCCATTGCTCCCAAGTGTCTCCCTCATTCTCGCCGAATCTCAGACCACGTGATGTTTATACACCTACAAGTCGACCTCAAATTACCCCCTTGTCACCCCGGGAAACCCCTCGTACGAACCTAGCCTGTCACGTGTGCAGCTTGGCATCACAACTCCCCCCCCTGGCGGGGAAAGTTCCCTAGGACCTTTCGCCGCCGTCGCACCAAGACTCGCGCTGCACCACTGTACTCTCTCTCCGGTACACCACCGCACTCTCTCCCTCTCCAGTACACTCCACCATACTCTCTCCCGGTACACACCACTGTACTCTCTCCTGGTACACACCATGGTACTCTCCCTCTCTCCGGTACACTCCACCATACTCTCTCTGTGGTATACACCACCATATTCTCTCCCGGTAAACTCCACCATACTCTCTCCTGGTAAACACCACCGTCTCATCGTACCACTGACTCGCACCTGCCACCGACTTATTGTACCACGGACTCGCGTGTACCGCCGACTCGCGCCTGCCGCCGGCTTATCGTACCACCAACTCGCGCCACACCACTTGCCCGCGCCCGTCGCTGGCTTATTGTACCACTGCTCCCAGGGTTCCCCATGGGCCGGGGCACTCGAAGGCCTCCCCACACACCCCCCTCCCGCAGTCTCCCCACTGGTACCTACATCACTCCCGGGAATCCCCATGGGCGGGGGGCACTCGAAGGCCCCCCCACACACACATCGCTCTCCCGTGGTCTCCCTACTGGTACCTGGGCTCTCACTTCCACCGCACACTTGCCTCCACCTCTGATGGTTAGTTTTCTTGAGGAGCCGGCCCACTGATGGCTCCACCCTGAGGAATCAACTCCTGACGGCCCCTCTTTCTGGGGAACTGCCCACTCACGGCTCCTTCTCTGCAGCTGGGCAGCATCGGCTCCGCCCCTCATGACGGGCGGTGCACCGCGCCCCTATGCTCTGCGCCACCCAAACGGCGTCTCGCCGAGCCACGGTGTACAGCCACCTCCACAGTGCAGAGCAATTGCGAGTGCTGCACTGTCGCACTGTGTCAACTCCACTATGCAGCCCACTCCACTGCTCACTCCCTTCATGTCACACTGCTCGCTCCACTGCTGGCTCGAGCCGCGCCGCTGGCAGCGCATTACCTGGCAGCGGCTCTCTCGCACCGCATTGCCTCCACTGCGATGCTCGCTCCGCTGCTCGCTCTCCTGCTCACTGTCTCCGCAGCACATCGCCCGGCAGCCGCTCTCTCGTACCGCATCGTGCAGTCTCCGCAGCGCATCGCCCGGCAACCGCTCTCTTGTACCGCATTGTGCAGTCTCCGCAGCAGCCGCTCTCTCATACCGCATCGTGCAGTGTCTGCAGCGCATCGCCCGGCAGCCGCTTTCTTGTACCGTGTCGTGCAGTGTCCGCAGCGCATCGCCCGGCAGCTGCTTTCTCGCACCGCGTCGCCTCCACTGTGATGCTCGCTCCGCTGTTCTGCGTCTCCATGCCTTATATCGCACGTGCTGCGCATCGCCGCACTCGAGCCGCGCCACCGGCAATGGCGTGCAATCACCTCCGCTGCGCGGGCAATGGTGCCCTCCAACTGCCAACACTACGCAGCTGCCTCCGCGCTGCTCCAAACAGCGCCGCTCAGTGCCGTCTCCTGTCGCCTCACGGCTCGGCGCGCCAGCACCGCAGTCATCGTGCCACTGCCGGACTTCTCAGCCACCGCTCTCTGCACCGGAACCCCGCTCACTGCAGTTTCTGACGTGAGTCCGCATCCCGAATTCTGACACCAAATGTGATGCCCTGGCGCAGAACCCTCTCTGCACAAGAGCCAAACTCGTTTTGCCGCCAGGGTGTCAGGTCCCGATGCGCACAGGCACCCACGTGGCGCGGGCTTCTTGGGGCCACCAGCAGCGACAGCATACAACATGCAATCACTCAGCGAGCAGACCAGCAGAGGCCTCTGAGGTTTTCGATGCTTTATTCACTAACACAACACCATGCTGTGGTAACACCACACATTAACTCCAAGCCTCCCGTGCTTAGCGCTCTCACTACTCAAAACTGCTGGTTACATGCTGAACGTGGGTTCCTCACCATTCTCGAATGCTACCTCACACCGCGTTTTATATCTCTCCAGATTCAATCTGTTTTCACCACATGTCCAGTCCAGTCCCTCGTTCCCACCGAATCTCAGACCACGTGATGTTTATGCACCTACAAGTCGACCTCAAATTACCCCGTTGTCACCCCGGGATACCCCTCGTAAGCACCTAGCCTGTCATGTGTGAGGCTTGGCACCACAACTGGACAGCATTCCACGCCAGGCGGCGTGTCATAGCAGTTAGAGGTGCAGATGGTTCACAGATTCGACTGCAGACAAACTGTAAACTCCCACATAGGTTATGCAGTTGACAGCAGCCATACAAGAAGAATTAGTATACGTGGTTCCCTTATTAGGATCAAAGGTTTATCAGGTTAGACGATAATCTTGTCGCACGGGTAGCAGTTAATATACTTTCCTCTTCAGACAAAAATGTGGACAGGTTAGACATGAAGTTGTCAAAACCAATGAGTAAATACGGTGATTGATCTCAGATTTAAATGAGAAGATTAAATCACTTCTGAGACGTTAACTGTTGCCCTCTTGTGGTACTAAATGTTATACCATCTGTGTAAATTTCCTGGCGTTATCTCTCTGTATTGAGCAGATGAGGAGGCTCACAATACCAGGTGACAGTAAGAAGCCATATAAGGCTGTTAAACGTATGTTTAGAGTCACTCAGCTCAAAATTCTGATTGGTGCTTTTAGTTGATTTGGATGAGGTCAGGGCCCCGTCAATGTTAAAGATTTCCTGGGTGCACATGTAATTTATTAAATAACAATAATTAAACAATTTGTAACGCACTGCGCAAATTCCACGCCTGGTCACGGATGAAACACAAATACAGAGGCACAGCGAGGAAACCCCAGAGAGGTGGAGATGGGGAAGGCAGCCATGCTGCTGGACGGCGACAACAATTTCCAAACAGTGTCCTATATTTTATCATATCGGCCAATAAATGAGTGTTTTTTGTGAGGTAACCGGAGGAAACCCAGAGGAAACCCACGCAGGAGATGGAGAACACACAGACGCTACGCAGAAAGCCGCCCGAGGCTGGAATCAAATCGCCAAGGGCAGGACCTTCTTTCTGTGAGGAAGTGCGGATGTTACCACTGCATAAACACCCTGCCGTCATAACAGATAAATTAATCGTGCACAAGTTAGCATGCATTAAGTCCTTTATTAAACCCATAACCATACACCCACACGGCACAAGACACCATCATCCGTGTCATAATGAATTGGAGATGGACACGTGTCACTTACTTTGAATTACTCTCCCAGTTGGTCCGGACTGATTGAAACTAAGTGCCGTTAGAATCACTCGGCGTAGATCATGAACCCGCTGAACACGGCGTCCCGGTGGTGCTCATTCAGAAATATATTCACCCAATGTGCCTGGAACTTCAATGTAACTTTGTCGCCTTGCTTTAGCTCGAGCAGGGTGGCCCTCCCCGCATCTCCTCAGGAGGTTCAACTGTCATCCTGGTGATGTCATTGCCATTCTTTTTTAGGAGAGCTACGAGATGACCCTTGTTATTAGAGTGCGACTGGAAGGTGAAGTAATAGGTGCCCGGGTAAACGCACGTGAACACCCCCGCAAACGGGTCGTAGTGCTTTTTGCTGGTTGCTGATGACAATGTCAAATGTAATGGGTGTCTCAGTCATGATTTCTTGCCGAGATACTGGCTGAGAAGACGGACCTGGGAGTCTCTGGGTCTTCCGACTCCACTCTTTGCTCATGCTGGTGTAGCTCTATAAATGCACAAAAGCAAATATCCCCCGTGTATCTTTATAAGACTGTTGGGGCAAGTGTTTTTATATAATATATAATAATAATTGCATTAGAGCGTTTTCGCTCGAGGGTCATAAAGCGCCGCACAGAGCTGCAGAGAGAACGTCACGTAAACAACAACGACATTAGAACGGAAAAATCAACAATAACATTTTTTTTGTTTTTATATATACACGTCGATGTAGAACGTGTAAAATATGAACTGACTTTCAACTAAAGTTTTTAAATGCAAAATTCTCAGTGTTTATAAGACTGAAAGCGGCACATCAAAAACGAGATAAGAACGGCAAATCAGGAATAACTTTTTTTGGAGTTTTTTATTTACAAATCCGCGTTGTGGAGAGAACGACATGTAAAAAAATCAGGACAGTTCAACTTGAAGTCAAATAGTAGCAATAAATTATAGAAGGATAAATAATAAGCGATTAAAAAAAAAATGCAACAAACAAGGAAGGAATAAATATCGGAAGAGAGCCATCATCCCGGCATGACAACAGACGAGATTTGAAGATGCTCAGGGACTCAGCTGAGCGAATCTCCAATGGAAGGGCATTCCAGAGTCTGGGAGCAGCGCAGAGCGAGAATGCTCTGCCACCCATCGATTGGAGGTGCGATCTGGGAACGTGCAGCAAGTCCGTATTGGAGGATCGAAGTTGTGATGTTGAGGAGGGCGCCTGAAGTAGGTCATGGATGTATGTTGGAGCAGCGTCAGTGAGAGCCTTGTAGGTGAGAAGGAGGATCTTGAATTCAATCCTGTATTTAACAGGTAACCAGTGGAGAGACATCAGTAATGCACACGTTAGAGATGATTGATCGGGTAGCAGGGGTGACAGGGAGCAGTGCATTGCAGTCATCGATTCGTGAGGAGTTAAAGATGTGTATTCGCTTCTTAGCATCAGCGGGTGACAGGATGTTGCGCAGTCTGGCTAAATTGCTGAGATGAAAATAGGCTACCTTCATCACCTTCTTGATGTGTGTCTCGAAGCTGAGTGAGGGATCAAGAGTCACCCCTAGACTCCGGACTGCCTTAGCAACTTCAATGGTCTGGTCATTAAGCATCAATTGGACAGGATCACCCTTGGACAATTGGTGCGGGTTTTTGACAAGCAAAATTTCTGTTGTGTTGTTGCCATTTATTTTTAGGTAATTCAAATTAATTAAAGTCTTCACAGTTGACAATGAGGACGACATGCAAAATCAGATGCATTGATGCATTGCTTTGCATGGATACAGATTTGGATGTCATCGGCATAGCAATGGTAGCTGAGATTGAGGCTGCGCGGGATATGGCCATGTTGTTGTATGTGGAGGCTGAAGAGGAGTGGGCCGAGAACTGAACCCTGAGGAACTCCTGACAAAACAGGATGGATCTCCGAGTTTTGTCCTCTGCGGCTGACAAATTGCTTCCTGTCGGAGAGGGAGGAGCTCAGCCAATACAGGGCACAGCAAGAGACCCCTATACCCTCTAGTCGTTCAAGTGAGATCGGGTGGTGAACGGTATTAAAGACAGCGCTAAGGTCCAGGAGTAGAAGAACACTTGACAAGCCTTCGTCAACAGCGACGAATAGTTCATCGACTACTTTTAACAGAGTAGTTTCAGTACTATGGCCTAATCTTAACCCAGATTGGAAGGGATCGAGGAGGTCATTGTTGAGAGCATGTTTCTGGATTTGCATGGCTACTACATATTCAAGGACCTTAGAGAGGAATGATAGATCTGAGATGGGGTGATAATTATCAGGGAAGTTGCAATCGAGGCCAGGTTTTTAAAGCAGAGGGATAACCGCGGCACATTTAAATAGTGGGGGAACGAGTTCAGAACAAAGTGAATGATTAAAGAGATTGGTGATGAAAGTGGCAAGGGATTTGAAATTTGCCCGAATGATTTTAAATGAGAAAGGGGTCCAGGGAACAGTTTGTGGGCTGAGATCTGGTAACCAAAGAAGAGACATCGGATTCCGTTAACACGGAAAATTTCAGGAGTTTTGAGGTCAAGGTAGGTGGAGGAACATTTATTGAGGTATTACTTGGTGTTGAGGCTGGGTAGACATACTGTGGGCTTCAGTTTTTTTCTGAGAAAAATTGAATCAACTGATCCGCCTGATCTTCCTTAATGAAGAGAGATAACGGTGAGTGTGTGAATGAAGGAGCCAATTAATGGTCGAGAAGAGGATTTGAGATTGTCATAGGTATCAGTCATAATGCTGGATAAGTACTTGGTATGGGTTCAATCAAGTTCCTTCCGGTAGCGATTGAGCTGGTCCTAATAGATTTGAGCATGAATGGTGAGGCAAGAATTTCTCCAAGTCCGTTTGGCACTGCATGAATTCACCTTGAGATCCCGGAGTTCAGCAGTATACCAGGGGGATGGTTATTTGCATGCGACATAGCGTGAATTGAATGGGGCCAAATCATCCCGTATGCTTGAGAGCACGTTGCTGTAAGTTTTTGCTGTTGCATCAGAGGCAGATTGAGCCGATGCAGAGAGTGATGAACTGTTGATTGCTGCAGTGAATATGTCTGAAGCGAGTGCGTTAAGGTTTCCAAATTGGATTTGGCACTTGGTGATTGAGATGGGAGGCGGTATTTGAAGATCAAACCACACAGCAGAGTGATCAGATAGACCAGGATCAGTGACGGACACGTGGTTATTGATATGCCCCAAGAGCAAACCAAATCGATAGTATTGCCGCATCTGTGAGTGGCAAATGTCACATGTTGAGTGAAGCCAAGTGAGTTAAGAATGGCCATGAGATTCCTTGAAAGAGTCAACATGGATGTTGAATCGCCAAGAATCAGGATCCTTTCAGAACTAGAGCACACCTTAGAAAGCAGCTCAGACAGTTCATTGACATATGAAGTTGAGGCTCCAGGTGGGCGGTAGAGCAGCACCAACTTCACAAGTTGAGGTGATGTCCAATCCAGAGACATATGCTCAACTTAATTCAAGGTCGGCGATGGAATCGGTCGGATGTCGGCAGACATATGGAGAATTGCTAGGCCACCACCATGGCCATTTGAACGAGCCTTCTGATGGAATGTAAAGTCTCGTGGTAGGGACGGATTCTCATCATCTCATCATTATCTGAAACCGCTTAAACCTATATAGGGTCACGGTGAGACGGAGCCTATCCCGGAAACACATGGCGTAAGGCAGGAATACACCCGACGGCGGGACGCCAGTCCATCGCCGGGCATTGCGGGACAATTTTAATTTGCGAGCCAATCAACCTATCCAAGAGCATGCTTTTGGACTGTGGGAGGAAACCGGAGTACCCGGCGAAGACCCACGCGGACACGGGGAGAGCATGCAAACTCCACACGGAAAGGCACCCGAGCCGAGAGATTCGAACCCGGGACCTTCTTGCTGTGAGGCGACAGCGCTAACCACTGGGCCACCGCGCCGCCCCAGGATGGATTGAATGTGAGAAAATCATCTTGATAATGCCAGGTCTCTGTTAGACAGAGTAAGTCCAGACTGTTACTCGAGATCAGCTCAACGATGAGTGGGGCTGTTTCAGTGTTCAGAGAGCGCACATTGAGCACAGCAATGTGGGTTTCTGTTGCAGGCAATGTGCATGCAGGAAGTGGGGCATAAATAGCAGCATTTTTAGCAAGCAACGTCGAGCTGCAAACAGTCTAACTTGTTTCCTCGGGAGCCCCTATATCGTGCTTAATACGTGGATGGGTGTATGGAAATCAATTGTAGGTAGGTTAATGAGCTTTATCGTTGCCGGTGCCCCGATGGATCTAACGAGGGCTTTGAAGTATCATCAGCTCACGACAAATGGTCATAAGGTTGGGGTTATAAGAAACTGATGTAGGAATCAATCAAGTTCTTTAGAGCCATGCACGTGAAGGTGATCACATCGGAAAGGGGCAGCAGCCCACCTCTGGAGACAAGGGGTGCAAGGAAAGGCCACACTCAGGATGCGATGCATTACAACACTACAGACTGTATATATTTTCTGTATAGGCTATAGACTATATGTATGGAATGTAAAGACTATAGACTGTGTGACACCACGACTTGTGACGGCTTACAGCGGCAACACCACGGCAAGGATCAGCACCCACTCCTCGATAGATCAGCCAGCGACCTCGGATGAGCAGAGACTTCTTGATTTTAGATGCTTTATTGAAACCAGCAAGACGGGGCTGGGGAGAAGCGGCATACGAGCAGCTCCTACATCGTGACGCTCCTTCTCGTTCCCCCAGGAGACTCTCTTCCCCGCTCCAACCACCCCGCCTATACATCCCCGCGGCCCCCTTCTAGCGCGTTCTAAATGGCGTCACCCTTCTACCATAAAAGTCCCCTCCCGCAGCCCGTGCTGCTGTCCGTCCCCCCACGTGGCTCTTCCAGAAAGTTCCAACCGACGTCACCCCACGTGGCTTTGTCCCCCTTCCATAGTAAAAGTCCCCGCAGACTGTTCTGCTCGTCCTCCACGTGGCGCCGCCCCCCCCCTACAGTAAAAGTCCCCCCTCCCCTATTCCTTAACTCTGTAACTGTATGTTACACAATAATAATTGCATTTAGAGAGTGCTTTTCACCCGAGCGTCACAAAGCACTGCACAGAGCTGCGGAGAGAATTGCACGTCAACAACAACGGCATTAGAACAGAAAATCAGCAACAATAAAAAATTGAATTTTTTAAAACATACACATCGTTGCAGAACAATAAGTAAAATATGATCAAACTTTCAACTCTAAATTTAAAATGCTAAATTATCAGTGTTTATATAATACATAAATTGTGAAATGGTTTAATGTAAGATTTTTCATATAATAACATTTTAATTTCTAGAGCACTCATCACCCAAGGGTCACAAAGCGCTGCAGAGAGCTGCTGAGAGAACGGCGAATCAACGAGATAGGAACGGCATCTCAGCAATAACGTTTGTTTTGGAGTTTTTTTTTTACAAATCCGAGCTGTGGAGAAAACAGTATGTCAACAACATCAAGACAGCCCAACTGAAAGTAAAAAAGTCGCAATACACTACAGAAGGACAAGAAATCCCGCGGTCGTGCGTTAACAATCACCCTCTTAAATGCCCAGCGCAAAGCCTCGCCTCCTCATGTTGTTCTCCCGGCGGCATCAGAGGCCTCTCCCGCTTCCACCAGAACAGCTCGATCTGGCGAAATCACCAGCGCTGTCAGCGTCCTGAGTCTGCTATCACCGACTCTCTCAGATACTCTCCCCGTCCCACATTATATCCCTCATCCCTCTCCTTCCAGAAAATTCTATGCATTACGTCACCTCGATCTGGGTCATAACTGTTGTTTACAGCTAGTTAGACACGTGAGCACGGCTATCCCGACCAGCAACAGCGCGGTGACCCATTTTCCACCTGTTCCACACGACCTTCCACACGCAGTTCGCACACGACCTATTTACCCTCCGAGGCCCATTATGTAATGCTCGACCCCTTCAGGCAATCACATCGCAACCCACGCTCGGCCCAATTGCTGGGTGCGGGTGTCCAGGTGCACCTAGCCTGGCACCGCACGGAGTTCTGCATCATAGTTCCTCCCTATTCATTAATTCATGCACGACACCCCCCTCACCCCATCACATCGCGACCTACGCTCGGTCCGATGGACGGGTGCGGGTGTCCCGGTGCACCTAGCCTGGCACCGCGCGGAGCTTGGCACTACACAACCACTAAGAGTTGAAGTCTTCCTCATCCACATCAAAACCAAGAACCTGCATGGGTATTTTGTGCCATCAAGTCCTCCATCCCATCAGCTCCGCAGAAGGAATGGGACAGTTATGAAGGAAGTGGAGACGTTTCCGTATCTGGGCAGTGTGTTTATGAATGGTTCCTGTTTGGCAGCACAATACTTACTTCGAATCAGTAAAGCAGCGCTATCTTTCATCAGCTTCATAAAGCTGCGTGAGCTTACCTGGTCTGTCGCTCCCGATAAAGTTCCGGGTCTTTCTAGTCACAATGATGCCCTCCCTGACTTGAAACGTATAGGCTGACCTACCTACAATCCATCTTGGGTATAACAAGGTGGATGGAGTGGGGGGCTCACAGATGCTTGAAAAATGTGGACACGTTCCCAATTTTGAGCTCCCGTCTGGCAGGCATGATAAGTTGGCTTGGAAATGTAGCCTGCATACCCTGCCACCGCATGCCTAAGCAGTTACTATATGGTCGGATAGAGAAAGAGTTAACGGGCGTATAGAAAAAAAATGTGTTAATGCGGTACAAAAGGACGTGGATCTGATTGGACTTGCTGATGTCTGGTACCAGCGGTGTCAAGGAGGTTCGTGGAGGACATTACTGGGCAGTTGGAGGAAATCACTCTCCAACAGCGAGTAAAGGAACAGCGCTTATACCAATGAGCGGAGCACCACGAGGCTAAAACTAAGCGAGCGATAGGGATCACAAGCCGTACCTCAGCCTGTCGTCTCAGTCAGCCAATGATACCTGGGTTTGTCGTAACCTGTCGGAGAGCCTTCGACGCTTCACGTGGTATCAAGGTGCACCTGCCCTGGCACAAGCGCTGTGGTGACATAACCGCCCCTTCGTGACAATCGAATTATATAGCTAGGCATGTGTCAGGTCACTGATACATTTCTAGCGTCTTATCGGTTAACAGCCTTTGTGTAACGATGGCACGGTGGTGCAGTGAGTAGCGCTGCCGCGACAGAGCAAGAAAGTTCCAGGTTCGATTCCTGGATGCATTTCTGAATGGATATTGCATGTTCTCCCCGTGTCTGTGTAGATTTTTTGTGGAGTCTTCCTTTTTTCTCCTACAGTCCAAACACATCCTGCCTCGGTTAATTGACTTGACTAAATTGTGTTGGTGGAGCTTGCTTACTCATCCCCACTGGACAACTCTTAAAAAGAGTTACATAGCTCAACGGTTCTTTTCAGCTTAAATAAAAATAGTATTCGAGGTGAAATATGTCTTTGTACATTCAGTAAAATAGGCATACCGATTTACCTTAGAAGTTTATTTCACCATCAGAAACCTTACAATACATATAAAATATAATTTGTAATAATGAGTCAGGGCGGCGCGGTGGCCCAGTGGTTAGCGCTGACGCCTCACAGCAAGAAGGTCCCGGGTTCGAGTCTCTCGGCTCGGGTGCCTTTCTGTGTGGAGTTTGCATGCTCTCCCCGTGTCCGCGTGGGTTTTCGCCGGGTACTCCGGTTTCCTCCCACAGTCCAAAAGCATGCTCCTGGATAGGTTGATTGGCTCGCAGACTAAAATTGTCCCGCAATGCCCGGCGATGGACTGGCGTCCCGTCGTCGGGTGTATTCCTGCCTTACGCCCTATGTTTCCAGGATAGGCTCCGGCTTCACCGTGACCCTATATAGGATTAAGCGGTTTCAGATAATGAGATAAGATGAGATAATGAGTCAATCAAATGTTCAGAGATACTGTATATATCAGAGTTTTTCACGGCAATGCCCGCTAGCTACGAGCGAACACTGGTGGCCTAAAATGCGTGCCCTGACATGTGGCCCCCGACAATAGACAAATGTGAACATTGCTTTCTGCTTGTCACGCAGGCGGTGTGGTGGTTTTTCAACTGATGTCCTCTAAAATAGTGAAGCTCACTGATATGTAGCATAAACCACTGCAATGCGGACCACTTCAAAATTATTATTATTATTCTTAATACAATCATTGTGCTTGAACAATTGGGACCTGATCCATGAGTTGGTTGTAAAATAAACGAATTTGAGTTCACCCAAACATGACACAATATTCCTGGACATCAACATAGGCATGAACAGTCAGTCACTTTATATGTAAATAACGAATTATTAAAACATGCAGCCTTAAATTGTGTGTAACGTGCCTTCCAATTGTCATTACTCTCCTATACTTTCTTATAATTACAGTACCTGTAACATGCGATGCTCACATAAGTAACAATAAACAGCATGAAATAATTGTACATCCATATTGAACCTTTAAATCAGAGGTGCACTTCTTATTTTTCATGAGAGCCAGTTCCACATAAAATTACCAAAGGAAAACTGGTTCCCAACCCCCGCTCCCTCCCCAGATCCTCCCTCCCCTTGCAGGTACACACAACATTTCATTAGACTACAAGCGGTATAGGCCCATATTCAAACCCAAGCGTATTTTAACACAAAACAATAATAAATTACATTTTTTCAATGCAATTTATTTTAATTCTTATTATTTTTATGGGCTGGATAAAATATATTGTCAGACTGGATATGGCTAGCAGGCTGTACGTTGTGCACCCTTGCTTTACATTAACAAAAATCAACAACGCTGTCGTTACTTTGCATAAGATCAAAAAACGTCTGTATTGTGGACTAATCTCGTGGAACTAAAAATGGCCTCGTGAGATCCCTTCTAAATAAACCCACATACTTATACAGCAGGGCGGCGCGGTGGCCCAGTGGTTAGCGCTGTCGCCTCACAGCAAGA
>JAZEWT010000019.1:13262243-13272384 GCA_036362905.1 Mordacia mordax | reverse complement strand
GATGTGGAAGCTGAAAACGTAATTTGTGCAAAGGACTTCGATAAATTGCAAGGAAAATTGATATTGTATATTCTTGTAAAATCTTACATCCAGCAGTGGATAAATTATGGCTGATGATCTTTGAAATACTTGATCAATATAACTATGATCGCTTAGTGGGATAATGTAAGGCTCCATTTTGCAGTATCTGGTAATTGTTAGTGGTTGAAAAACAAGTCTCAATAAATTTTCAATTCACCCAGGAATATTAGCTTTATTGGAAGCTGGGTGTGTTTACCTGGGCACGTAGCTCGCCACCACCTTCCCTTCAGCACTGATGTAGCAGTGCATGGGGATGCGCAGTTTCTTGGCTGTGGTTCCCGACATGAAGCCATATGCCGTGTTCGAGTACACAATGGTGTCGCCGTGTGCCTTGGGGAGCGAGAAAACAACATTGAGCACACATGTCCTCTCTATCAGTTCCATTCGAAAGCATCACATCCAGACTAAGCATCTCCTTCGAGAGTCCAACATCACACCACCTCCTTGCTTTGACATTCCTCCTCGAAGACATGACACTGGTGGAACCATCGACCACATCAGAACATCATCAGGCCAATGGGCACATCTTCTTCATGAATGGGGAAAATTCAGGACAAGCCAGTGGTGTGATTTTTGCCATGCAACCCAACCTGTGGACCTTATAGGAAACCCACTGTAAGCTCTGCTCCTTCAGCGCAGGAGGAGGAACAGCAAAACTACCCCAACTATATTCTGAACCCATCTTGTAGTTAGTAGCAAATCATCCAATTCTTGAGCATATTGTCATATGTGAAACCAGACTAAAATAATATTACCAGCTGCTGACGTCACAACAGTAACGAACACCTCAAAGTAATACATGATTTACTATGCTTCAATCAGACCTTTGTAATGGGATGTGCAAATTCAATCCGTATGGCTTTCTGCAGCTACGGTTGTAGAATTCATCTCGGATGAGTATTGGGGATTGGGGTGGTAATTGAGGCCCAAGTGTTGGGTACGAATCCTGCGTTAAGTGTGAATAATCTCGGATCCCATGCGTGTGTGGGATTCTCAGTTTACGGAGTCCCGGTCAGTGTACCTCAGCCATGGTGCCACAGGACTGCAGGTTGCTGCGCAGGATCAGGAACTGTTGCGTGCAGTAGCCACGACATGAGGGGTCCTCAAGGTGGACGTCGTAGGGCGAGAGGTTGAGCGAGCTCAGCTCGGCCAGTGGGATCTGCAGCTCCAGGTATTGCGACGTGCAGTTCAGTTGTGGTGAATCTGCCAAGTGTAAGTGCACAAAGAACATTAGCGCTAACATCGGCGTGTGAACACCAACGCCTTGCAGAAGTATGTTGCTTACCTGGTGATGTGCATGTAACTCTAGGGGTGTCCCAAGAAACAGTCAAATTAAATACTGATTTTTGTTAAACTCTGATACTCTTGACTTTCCTGGGAGGTCCAAAAAGTAAATACAACAGAGGTATTGTGATCATCGTGGAAGCATTGCTAAATTTTCAATTTGTTCATCTCTTGCATTGCATTGTACAATACTAGATTCTCATGACTGTAATTAATGACGTATTATAAATGCCCATGTTGTTTCACATGTATAATCTGAAGGGGTTCTGAATGGAGTGACTCGGGTTATTATTAAATGTCTATTGAGACTTGCATGGCATGGAGAAATGGTAATGGCATCAGCTCTGAGCGAGGGTGCGTCTGTTCCTTCACCAAAATTGCTGATCTAGTACTATTGAAAATTATTACAGGTTCAGATTATTATTGTTTACCTGTGTACATGGACAGGTATTAAAAGAATGACAACTGAATTTCGTTGAGCAAGTTTCCTGGTCGCATTACAATAGTATGCCAATTACCCTCATGGCCACAACAAAGATACAAACTCAAACACTTACATGTAATCACAAAGACAAAGATAACCCATGCCTTTTGTAACAGAGAGTTGACTGGGGACAATACCACTGGCTGTTTCCTCTCCAGCATGCACTGTCTGCAACTGAAACCCACTTTGCCCTGCTCAATGTGTGCTCTCTGAACACCGAAAAAACACGACTTATTTCTGAGTTGACCTTGTAAAACAGTCTGGATCTGCTCTGCCTAACAGAAACCTGGCACCATCAAGATGAATTTTTTACATTGAATCAGACTCAACCGCGGGATTTTGCAATAAATCAGAAGGCTCGTTCCCATAGCCGTGATGACGTCTTTGCAGTTCTCTGCCGTGTTTCTGCCGACATCTGACCAATTATGTTGCCAACTTTCAATTAATTCCAGTATATGTTTCTGGATTGGAGGTCGGCTCAACCTGTGAAGTTGGTGCTGCTTTACCGCCCACCTGGATCCTCCACTTCTTTTGTTAATGAATTCTCTGAGCTGATTTATAAGTTGTGCTCCAGTTTTTAAAAGGATACGGATACTTGGCGATTTCAACATCCATATTGCCACTTCAAAGAGCCTCTTTTGACGGGATCTCATGGCCACTCTGAACTCCTTTGGCTTCATTCAACACGTGACATCTGCAACTCACAAATGTGGCATATCTGTAACCAACCTGTCCGTCACTGATCCTGGTTTGTCTGATCATTCCACTGTGTGGTTTGATCTTCAGGTATCGCCACCCATTTCCATCACCAAATACCAAATGCAATTCTGAAATATTAACGCCATAACTTCAAGACTGCTGCAATCAACAGTTCATCACTCTCTGCCTCGGCTCACTCTGCCTCTGATTCGACAGTTGAAACTTACAACAGCCTGCTATCAAGCATATTGGATGATTGGCCCCATTAAAATCACGTTGTGTCTCAGGTGGAATTCCACCCCACTGGTTTACCGCTGAACTCCGGGATCTCAAGGCGCCTGCATGCAGGGTGACACGGACTTGGAGAAAATCTGGCCTCACCAGTCACGCACACATCTTTAAGGATCAAATCGCTACCGGAAGGCATTTAATCGATTGAGTCCGTACCAATTGTTTTTCCAGCATTCTGGCTGATACCTGTGACAAGATCAAGATCTTCTTCTCGGCAATTAATTGGCTCCTTTATTTAAACAGTCACTCACCCTCGTCTATCTTGATTAATTAGGATCAGGCGGATCAGTTCATTCAGTTTTTCTCAGAAAAAACCGAAGTCCACCATATCTCTACCCAGTCTAAACCACCAACCCTTACCTCAACTTATATTCCTTCACCCACCTTGACCTCAAAACTCCAGGAATTTTTCGAGTAAACGGAATCTGATGTCTCTTCATTAGTTACCAGATCTTGGCCTGCAAACTACTTCCTGGACCCATCTCATCTCATCTCATTATCTGAAACCGCTTAATCCTATATAGGGTCACGGTGAGCCGGAGCCTATCCCGGAAACACAGGGCGTAAGGCAGGAATACACCCGACGACGGGACGCCAGTCCATCGCCGGGCATTGCGGGACAATTTTAGTCTGCGAGCCAATCAACCTATCCAGGAGCATGCTTTTGGACTGTGGGAGGAAACCGGAGTACCCGGCGAAAACCCACGCGGACACGGGGAGAGCATGCAAACTCCACACAGAGAGGCACCCGAGCCGAGAGATTCGAACCCGGGACCTTCTTGCTGTGAGGCGTCAGCGCTAACCACTGGGCCACCGCGCGACCCACTTCCTGGACCCCTTCCCTTCCAAACTCATCCGGGCAAATTTCAAATCAATTGTCACCTTAGTTACTAATCTCTGCAATAACTAATTTCTCTCCGATATCGTTCCTCCACTATTCAAATGTGCCGTAGTAACTTCTCTGCTAAAAAAAAACCTGGCCTTCATTGCAATAACCCTGATAATTATCATCCCATCTCTAATTTACCATTCCTCTCCAAGGTCCTTGAATGTGCAGTAGCCATGTAACTCTAGAAACACGTCCTCAACAACTACCTCCTCGATCACGTCTGATGTGGGTTCAGATTCAGCCATAGTACAGAAACTGCTCTGGTCAAAGTAGTTAATCACCTACTTGTTACTGTTGATAAATGCTTTCCAAGTATTATTTTCCTCCTGGGCCTTAGCGCTGTCTTTGATACCATTGACTACCTTACCTTACTTGAGCAGGTTGTAGGGTCTCTGGCTGTGCCCTGTACTGGCTAAGCTCCTACCTCTCCAACCTGAAGCAGTTCGTCAGCCTCAGAAGATGTAACTCAGAGATCCATGCTGTTTGGTCTGGAATTCCTCAGGGTTCAATCCTCTGCACACTCCTCTTCAGCATCTACATACAACCACTTGGCCATATCCTGTGCATCCTCAATCTCAGCTACCACGCAAAGCCATACACCAATATTTTTGGTTTGTGCATGTCCTCGCTGTCAACCGTGAAGACCTGGCTCAATTCATATTTCCTAAAACATAATGGCGACAAAACATAAATTTAGCTTGATGGAAATGTCCAAGGCTGAACCCATCCAATTGATGTGTGACAATCAGACTATTGAAGTTGCTAATGCACTCCGAAGTCTAGGAGTGACTTTTGATGCCTCCCTCAGCTTCGAGACACACATCAACAATGTGACATAGATGGCCTATTTCCATCTCAGAAGCAAAGCCAGACTACGCAACAGCCTGTCATCCGCTGATGCTGAGAAGCTAATACATATCTTCAACACCTCACGAATCGATTACTGCAATGCACTGCTCCCTGGCACCCCTGCCTACCTGATCATTCGTCTCCAACGTGTGCAGAGTGCGGCTTCTAGAATCCTCACTCGCACACCCATTCACGATCACATTTGATGAATGTGAATGGAAACTGGAGTCACTGGGTTTGTAGTCCACCATGCTAACCATTGTGCTACCCCTCACCACAATCGCATACTCATCTATACCATGCATTATTAACAACTTGCACACAACACAGGGAGCCTCTCACCAAAATATTCGCAGTTGTCGCCTGAAAAGCCTGGGCTGCAATCGCACGTGTAGAAGGGATAGTTGTTTTTGGATATGCAGTCTCCACCATTGAGGCAAGGGTGTGACATACATCCTGAGAATAAAGAACCGTATGTCATCCTGTTAAATGCAATAAGTAAATAACATTTATACTACACGAATACAAATCGGTTATGTTCGATGTGTACAAAATTGATGTCCCCCATGCAGCCACTGCCTTAGATTCAGCACAGGACTTAAAACAAATGTGAGCCCTAAATGTAAAAGCAAAATGGAATCGTAACGATTTATAACGTAGTGAGAGAGGAAATTAGTGTAGTGAGGAATATAACTAGTTACGTCCAGTGGATGTCATTAAAGGAATAAAACTAGTTCCTCAAGAATTTTCAAAAACTCAGTAATGTTATACATATGACTAAATTGTAATGTATCACTGTGATTTTTTTTACCAATAAATGTTTCACTGAATCTCAAGGTTTTCAGAATGTTGCTGCTACGTATTTATATTAAGGGTAACAATTCCGTTATGTTTCCCAATTAAGTGAAATGCAAGTAAATTGCAAAGCTGCACTATGACATAACACAAACTTAACAATAACCCAAACATCGACACAGGCCCCACATTAAATCTGTTGTATTTCGTAGAGTTGCGTTGCATGATCTCACCGGGAGGTGGCGTAGTAGATTCTGCTCCACGCGACGATAAATACATGGAAACAGACACACGTTCGTATGATGTGATGGTTAATGACTCAACACTTCTGCTCTTCATGATTCATGCCGAACTTGATGTAATATAAAGCATTCCATTTAATGTAATGTGGAAAGATTCATTTGTTAACGGTCAAGCTTCAGCCTCAACAAAATCTACTAACTGCTGATCAGTGACCATGCTCAATAGTAGTGTACGCAATAATAATTGCATTTGTAGAGCGCTTTTCACCCGAGGGTCACAAAGCGCTGCACAGAGCTGCACGTGAACAACAACGACGACATCAGAACGGCAAATCGGCAACAATAACTTTTTTTGGAGTTTTTTTTTACTAATCCGAGCAGTGGAGAGAACGGCATGTCAACAACAAAATCAGGGCAGTTGAACTGAGAGTCACATAGTAGCAACGTTTATAGGGCATAAAATAAGCACTACTTAAAAAAATAACAAACAACGAAGGAATAAGTGTTCCCAAGCAGGCGCAGGTCACCCATTCGATGGGTGACAGAAGGCTGTCACCCATCGAATGGAGGTGTGATCTGGGCACATGAAGCAAGCCCATATTGGAGGATCGCAGTGGTCGATTGACGAGGATGCCTGAAGCAGGTCGCAAATGTAAGTCCGAACAACGCCAGTGACAGCCTTGTAGGTGAGGAAGAGGATCTTGAATTCAATCCTGTATTTAACCGGTAACCAGGGGAGAGACACCCGTACTTGGGATATGTGATCGTGGTTGGGTGTGCGAGTGAGGACTCTAGCAACCGCATTCTGCACACGTTGGAAACGATTGATCAGGTAGGCAGGGGTGCCAGGGAGCAGTGCATTGCAGTAATCAATTAGTGAGGAGATGAAGCTGTGTATTAGCTTCTCCACATCAGAGTGTGACAGGATGTTACGCAGTCTTGCTATATTTCTGAGATTAAAATAGGCTACCTTCATCACCTTGTTAATGTGTGCCTCGAAGGTGAGTGAGGAATCAAGAGTCACACCTAGACTCTGGACTGCCTTAGCAACTTCAATGGTCTGGTCGTCAAGCAACAATTGGATAAGTTTAGCCATGGATAACTGGTGTGGGGTTCCCACAGCAAAACGTCTATTTTGTCACCATTTAGTTTTAGGAAATTTGAATTGAGCCAGTCCTTCACAGTTGAAAGTGAGGATTACATGCAAATACCAGACGCATTGATGGATAAACATTTGATTTGATAAAATTTAGTTTTCATGTCGATGCTCATAGTGAAACCTTTGTATATATGCAATGCCAAGCAAAATATGCATAAAAAAGAAAACGAGAAGGCCTCTGTAACTCGGTGCTATTTCTTATTGATATAGAACTTGGTGCTGTTTCACAAGGCTCCTCAGCAGAGCCAGAATCGCTTTTAGTTCTCCGTGTGTACATGAGTTGCATTGCATGGCTCACCAGGAGTTGTAGTGGCAACTACTCCATATGATGGCGAGGACATGTAAAGAGACACAAATATCTTAATACGGCATGATTTCTAAGTTTTGAACTTTGCTGTTCATCATTTTTAATACTAATAATTGCATTTATAGAGCGCTTTTCACCTGAGTGTCACAAAGCGCTTCACACACCCGAGGGTCACAAAGCGTAGAATATTGCTCAAGAAGAGTATGCTTTAACAGATATCTACTCATATTCAAAGCTTCCTGTTTGCATATTTTGCCACATGTGTGGCTTTTGCAAACTAGACACATTGTGTCTAGACAAATTTCATCACGCTCTAATCATAGCCTTGAACATCCTCTGGTCTCCATCCTCAACAGCCGAGCCTCAGTCAACCTCGGGCTTCCGCCAATAAGAACCTCATCCCTCAACCTACTCGCTGACCCCTGAGCTAAGACTGTGCTGGTGGAGCGCCATTTCTCTATGTGGTTTCTCCAATGATTGTAGAATCGCATTCTCACTACACACACGCAACAACAACAGCAGCAGTGGTGGTATCAAATTCACCACTTTACAAAACTGCTGAAGGATACTCATCCGTTTTATTGGAAGAATGAGGAGGAACCTTGAGCCTCTCTCTGCGGAACCCATATATCATGACTGGAAATAAATTTCCTGCGTTTGTGGAAAATGCGAGCTTTAAAATGTTTTCTAATTAGTATTCATGAATATCTACATCTATGTCTATATGTCTAGGTACTTTTTCGTAGTTTTCATATAGGTTTGTTACCTAAAAATTACTATTTTTACTGTGTGGAACATCTTTTACTGGGTCTTGGAAATAAACATACATTTGGAATTTCGACCTATTGTAATGATGTAGGTTTTCACGGCTCGATGCATGATGATTGCTTCAGAAAGCTGCTCTCTCGGGACAGCCGCATGGCTCGCTTCCTCTCTCCACCTCGCGAAGTTTCGCCTTACACGTTAGAGGCACTGCGTCTAAGGATGCCTCTAATGTGTGAGACGAAACGTCGTGAGGTGAAGAGAGGAAGCGAACGACGCGGCTGTCCCGAGAGAGCAGCTTTTCAAAGCAATCATAATGCATAAATTATCAAAACTTATCGTTAGCATATTTTTCTTCTTTCGCAAACTTTTCTTTTCTCGCAAACTTCATTGCGTGTGAAAGTTGTCAGTTTGGTGAACGATGATGTCACCACTTGTAATATTGCCAAAAAAGGGGAAAACCTTTTAATCCCTTAACCAGGCATCCTCCTGTTTAAACAACCAATAAGACTCCACTCCATGGAAAGGCCCCTTCCTCCACTGCTGCCCTTTTTAGATCACTTTCCCCAGCTGTCCATGCTCCCAACTCACATTCAAGTCCAGACTCAAGACCTTCCTGTTCCACTATGACTATGACTGTACTAATGTAGGTTTTCACAGCTCGATGCATTTCTTCCAAAAGCTGTTAGTTCGGGATCGCTGCGTTGATCCTCCTCTCTCTTTTGCGACGTTTTGCCTCCCACGTTGGAGGCATCTCCAGTGCTTTTTGTGAGAGTCATGTGTACGTCTCCTACTTGTATGTCCATTTACTCACTTCTACAGAGTCACTCCCTTCCAGAGACAATGGAAAGGGGGGGGGAGGGGATCCATTTGAAATTGGTTTCATATGTATGTCCAGTATTTCCCTTCTAGAGCATTACTCCCTTCCAGGAACATTGGAAGTGGAGGGGCGATCCATTTTCTTGCCCGCATATTAGAATTTAAATTAACTTGATCCAATTAAGAGCAGTGCTTACCAAATAATTTGTATTGCTTGAATGCCAGCCCAAAGCATGTGTTAGGTGAGCTCTCCTAATGTTGTCCGTAGTCCAGGGTTTTATACCTGTTAACTGTTGATTTTAAAAACTGTCTTCCAAATTTGGCTGAGCTTTAGTCTCATTTCTTATTTGCGGGTCATTGTTTTTCTGCCTTATGAATCACTATTGCTTCACAGATTAATCTTGGGCGCTTTTTGAAAGATAGCCACCAGTACACACATCTTGTCAAAATCGATTCTGCATTGTTTGCCTATACTGTGTGCTGCTGTTGCAAAAGTTATCCGGATAAAGCATGCGTGCTGCTGCCTCGTGTTCTCTCTTCCTTGTGACAACATTTCCTCCTGTATGCACAATGTACACTTCTTCACAGTTGCTGCAAGGAATGCAAAACACATCTTATGTCGGTAACAGCAGTCGGTCTTTGGGTGATTTTAGTATGTCTTGTATATTCTGATGGATTATGAAGACTGTTCTTATGTTGTATTTCAATAGATATTTGCTGATTTTGTCAGTTATGCCTTTCACATATGGCAGGGAGTGACTGGACATACAAATAGAAGACATACACATGACTACCACAGAGCACCCGAGGATGCCTCCAACGTAGGAGGTGAAACATCGCGAAGGACAGAGGAGGAGCGATCGATGGGGTAATCCCGAAAGAACAGCTTTTGGAAGCACGCATTATGCTTATGACTGTCATCAATGAAACGTTATTGCTGTTGATCGTAACCTTATCGTGGAGGAGGGGTTTGTACTCTCCCCTGGAGGCTAAAATTCTGTTATAATAGCTCCACCATTGGTGGGCAAATAGCCAGCCAATTATGCTGGCTATAATAGGTTGGCAGGTATGTCCTATTCATATTTCCTCTAATCGCTGCCCGCGCATTACTATTCATGTGTTTCCACACGAGGCACCTGTCCCAGCATCGGACGAATGGTTGAGCATTTCCTATAGAGCACAGAGTGAATGTAGACAAGCGCATGTCCAAATGAGGTACGCATTTATAAAATATCCTGTATCACAAAGATGCTGCCCCAATAAGACGACGTAAATTGACAAGCCCATTCTTTTCCCTTTAGAAATACAAGCATACGTGGTTGTGCAACGTGGACACAATTATGCCTACATAGCTATCCTAAGACACGACGATTAAATAAGTTTGATCTCAGGACGGGCCAACCAGCAGCCATGGTATCTTGTTGAATCGCCAGTAAACCTTCACACAATGGGCGGCGCGGTGGCGCAGTGGTTAGCGCTG
>JAZEWT010000019.1:13231354-13246131 GCA_036362905.1 Mordacia mordax | reverse complement strand
CCTCCAATATGGGCTTGCTTCATGTGCCCAGATCGCACCTCCATTCGATGGGTGACAGAGCCTTCTGTCACCCATCGAATGGGTGACCTGCGCCTGCTTGGGAACACTTATTCCTAAGTTGTTTGTTATTTTTTTAAGTAGTGCTTATATTATGCCCTTTAAATTTTGCTACTATGTGTCTCTCAGTTCAACTTCCCTGATTTTGTTGTTGACATGCCGTTCTCTCCACAGCTCGGATTAGTAAAAAAAACTCCAAAAAAAGTTTTTGTTGCCGATTTGCCGTTCTGATGTCGTCGTTGTTGTTCACGTGCAGCTCTGCAGCGCTTTGTGACCCTCGGGTGAAAAGCGCTCTACAAATGCAATTATTGCGTACACTACTATTGAGCATGGTCACTCTGATCAGCAGTTAGTAGATTTTGTTGAGGCTGATGCTTGACCGTTAACAAATGAATCTTTCCACATTACATTAAATGGAATGCTTTATATTACAACAAGTTCGGCATGAATCATGAAGAGCAGAAGTGTTGAGTCATTAACAATCACATCATACGAACGTGTTTCTGTTTACATGTATTTATCGTCGCGTGGAGCAGAATCTGCTCCACGCAGTGGAGTCTTATTGGTTGTTTAAACAGGACGATGCCTGGTAAAGAGATAAAAAGGTTGTTCCCTTTTTGGCAATATTACAAGTGTTAATATCTTCGTACACCAAATAGGCAACTTTCACATGTTATGAAGTTTGCAAAAAAACACATACACATGATTGAAGAAAAATATGCTAACGATAAGCTTTCAGAATGTATGTATTGTCCTATAAATTGATTGATCCACATCATCGATGGCCAAGACTCACCAATGTTTGTCAAAATACGTCAAAAGTCAGCAATCAGGTCAACAGGAGCATGCCTTGGCTACTGGAATGGAGTTGGTGTGAAGGGGAAATCAAGCGAATGAAAGGACAGAGGGGGGTAACAGGAATTACGCCAGTAGAGGACTAGCAATACCTATAGGCCTATATAAAAAAACTCAACACATTTATCAACATCACCTCCTTACAGAGAAAAGTGCATAATAGGTAATATATCAGTATTGGCCCTTCGTTTATGTGCTATCCAGAGATCCAATTTTTAAAAAAATCAGGAAAACAGTGACATTCTTTCTTGTTTCACTTTTTGAAAGATCATAATTATTGTTCTTAAATCACCCTGCTTTTATTCTAAAGTCTCATGAATGAATAATGATATGTTGCATTGTTAAACATGAAGGTGTAATTTCATAAAACGGACCCTTTCTTAAACATGTGGATGTTTTGTTCTTGTATTTCATGTCTTCATCGTGTCGATCAGGTACAATCACGTCTACCGGTGAGTGTCTACCTCCCCCTGTCCCCGTTAAGGCCTCAACGCCTTGCCAGAGTACGGATTGTTTACTTATGTGAGGAGCTCCTTAGAAGCACGTGTACATTTAAAATAAGGGGCAGCAAGAGTAGACAGAGCGCTCTTCCATTGTGTGAAGGTTTACTGAGCGATTCAACAGGATACCATGGCTGCTGGTTGCCCCGTCCTGAGGTCAACCTTATTTAATCGTCGTGTCTTAGGATAGCTATGTAGGCATAATTGTGTCCACGTTGCACAACCAGGTATGCTTGTATTTCTAAAGGGAAAAGAATGGGCTTGTCAATTTACGTCATCTTATTGGGGCAGCATCTTTGTGATACAAGATATTTTATAAATGCGTACCTCATTTGGACATGCGCTTGTCTACATTCACTCTGCTCTATAGGAAAGGCTCAACCATTCGTCCTATGCTGGGACAGGTGCCTCATGTGTGGAAACACATGAATAGTAATGCGCGGGCAGCGATTAGAGGAAATATGAATAGGACATACCTGCCAACCTATTATAGCCAGCATAATTGGCTGGCTATTTGCCCACCATTGGTTGAGTTATTATAACAGAATTTTAGCCTCCAGGGGAGAGTACAAACCCCTCCTCCACGATAAGGTTACGATCAACAGCAATAACGTTTCATTGATGACAGTCATAAACATAATGCATGCTTCCAAAAGCTGTTCTTTCGGGATTACCCCATCGATCGCTCCTCCTCTGTCCTTCGCGATGTTTCACCTCCTACATTGGAGGCATCCTCGGGTGCTCTGTGGTAGTCATGTGTATGTCTTCTATTTGTATGTCCAGTCACTCTCTTGTACAGCGTTACTCCTTTCCTGCCATATGTGAAAGGCATAACTGACAAAATCAGCAAATATCTATTGAAATACAAGATAAGAACAGTCTTCATAATCCATCAGAATATACAATACATACTAAAATCACCCAAAGACCGACTGCTGTTACTGACATAAGGTGTGTTTTGCATTCCTTGCAGCAACTGTGAAGAAGTGTACATTGAGCATACATGAGGAAATGTTGTCACAAGGAAGAGAGAACACGAGGCAGCAGCACGCATGCTTTATCTAGATAAATTGGCAACAGCAGCACACAGTATAGGCAAACAACGCAGAATCTATTTTCACAAGATGAGTGTACTGGTGGCTATCTTTCAAAAAGCGCCCAAGATTAATCTGTGAAGCAATAGTGATTCATAAGGCAGAAAAACAATGACCTGCAAATAAGAAATGAGACTAAAGCTTAGCCAAATTTGGAAGACAGTTTTTAAAATCAACAGTTAACAGGTATAAAACACTGGACTACGGTCAACATTAGGAGAGCTCACCTAACACATGCTTTGGGCTGGCATTCAAGAATTACAAATTGTTTGGTAAGCACTGCTCCTAATTGGATCAAGTTAATTTTAATTCTAATATGCGGGCAAGAAAATGGATCGCCCCTCCACTTCCAATGTTCCTGGAAGGGAGTAATGCTGTAGAAGGGAAATGCTGGACATACATATGAAACCAATTTCAAATGGATCCCCTCCCCCCCCCCCTTTTTCCATTGTCTCTGGAAGGGAGTGACTCTGTAGAAGTGAGTAAATGGACATACAAGTAGGAGATGTACACATGACTCTCACAAAGAGCACCTGAGGATGTCTCCCACGTGGGAGGCAAAACGTCGCTAAAGAGAGAGGAGGAGCCATTGACACGGCGATCCCGAACTAACAGCTTTTGGAAGAAATGCATCGAGCTGTGAAAACCTACATTAGTACAGTCATAGTCATGAGTGGAACAGGAAGATTACAATAGGTTTTACCGTATCTGGCGATTATGCAGGTGTTAAGGTGTTAAGATCTTAAGGTGTTAAGATCTTAACACCTGCATAATCGCCAGATACGGTAAAACCTATTGTAATCTTATATTTGTATACTGGCAAAAAAAGTACCCATAGCGTGGAACAGGAAGGTCTTGAGTCTGGACTTGAATGTGAGTTGGGAGCATGGACAGCTGGGGAAAGTGATCTAAAAAGGGCAGCAGTGGAGGAAGGGGCCTTTCCATGGAGTGGAGTCTTATTGGTTGTTTAAACAGGAGGATGCCTGGTTAAGGGATTAAAAGGTTTTTCCCTTTTTTGGCAATATTACAAGTGGTGACATCATCGTTCACCAAACTGACAACTTTCACACGCAATGAAGTTTGCGAAAAAACACTTGATTGAAGAAAAATATGCTAACGATCAGTTTTGATAATTTATGCATTATGATTGCTTTGAAAAGCTGCTCTCTCGGGACAGCCGCGTCGTTCGCTTCCTCTCTTCACCTCACGACATTTCGTCTCACACATTAGAGGCATCCTTAGACGCAGTGCCTCTAACGTGTAAGGCGAAACTTCGCGAGGTGGAGAGAGGAAGCGAGCCATGCGGCTGTCCCGAGAGAGCAGCTTTCTGAAACAATCATGCATCGAGCCGTGAAAACCTACATCATTACAATATTTAGGTCGAAATTCCAAATGTATGTTTATTTCCAAGACCCAGTGAAAGATGTTCCACACAGTAAAAATAGTAATTTTTAGGTAACAAACCTATATTAAAACTACGAAAAAGTACCTAGACATATATACAGATGTAGATATTCATTAATACTAATTAAAAAACATTTTAAAGCTCGCATTTTCCACATAAACGCGGGAAATTTATTTCCAGTCATGATATATGGGTTCCGCAGAGAGAGGCTCAAGGTTCCTCCTCATTCTTCCAACAAAACGGATGAGTATCCTTCAGCAGTTTTGTAAAGTGGTGAATTTGATACCACCACTGCTGCTGTTGTTGTTGCGTGTGTGCAGTGAGAATGCGATTCCACAATCATTGGAGAAACCACACAGAGAAATGGCGCTCCACCAGCACAGTCTTGGCTCAGGGGTCAGCGAGTAGGTTGAGGGATGAGGTTCTTATTGGCGGAGGCCCGAGGTTGACTGAGGCTCGCCTGTTGAGGATGGAGACCAGAGGATGTTCAAGCTATGATTATAGCATGATGAAATTTGTCTATTGAGAATAATTCTCCATAGTTTTTCATTCGAGATAACCGTGGAAAGTGTTCCATCTCTCTCTTTGATTCACCTGATGATACTTCCAAAGTGGGAGATGAAATGTCACGAATGAGAGAGAAGCAACACTTGACACGGCTATCCAGTAACAACTATGGAGAGCAATTCTCATACATTGAGCTGAGAAATTTACATCAGTACAAATTAACCCATTGTTGTTCTTTATGGCGTTATCAATGTATAGCACTTTGACGATGGCCTCTGTGCTGTAATAACGACACTAATACCTAATGTACGCATACAGGGTATATTTACAATGGTTTAATTGAATTCAGATACGCCTCTTTTATCCCACGTTCTGTCATTAGCAAACTTTAATTTTCCTTTTTTCTTTTTGTCTCTTCCAAATGCCTTCACCATAATTATCCGGACTGACTAACAGCTACACCTGGTGAGATTCCAAATCATCGTCCCTATTTACACACACAGCTACAGCAGGATTACATGTACACGTACAGCCTATTTGTCACTCTCTCGGCATGGTAAGAGCCTCGTTCATGCACTATGGTTCGTGGAGGGATATTGGCCATATTTCACCAGTGTAGGTAACTGACGACAGGATACATTGGGCGTGAGAGTGTAGACGCACAGAACATTAATGGATTTTGCCACAATGCCATCTTAATACCGCTGGTACCAGTCTTCAGCAAGTCCACTCAGCTCCAAGTCCTTCTGTGCCACATCAGTCCAGATCGTGTGAGTAAATTGTGTCGTAAACCGTCATCGACCCGACAGAGCCACTTAATAAAGTTGCCATCTGAACAAACATGGCCAATTTATTACGACTTCAGCAGCTCCCCATTAGCCAATGGAAGCTAACATGTGCCCGACGACTGTCCAATTCACCAATGTGACTTATCCACCATTGTCTCCTCCGAACAAGTTATCGATCATTTGTAACAAAACACCTGTCACGCGCGTATAATATTTGAATCACCCTATACAAAACAAGACTGACCCAACCCTGGATGACCCCTCTGGATTCTACTGTCCCACGAGCCACACATATCGTCAATCACAATACAGCTATACCTGCGTTTGGAACAGTCTGGTACGGCGTACCGGTAAGAAAATAGCCAAAGCATGCAATACAGTAAAAGTAAGAAGAGATGTTGCTATATGACTGTACCGGTAGAAAATGTAGGTTACTTTCACCACTGGGTAGGAGCCCAAGAATCTCTGATGATGATGGGTATAGCCTGTGTGGTATGGCAGCATACAATAACGCAGCCTGGACCTGAATTGCTGATGTGACAGTCACCATCAGTGGTGGAGAGAAAACGATGGCAGAATGATTATGATCTTAACCCCACAAGGCCCGCCCCTGTTACCTCTGCACAGCAAGGTTGCTGTGCAGAGGTAACATCTGTGCCTAGCAGACAAGGTCCTGCCCGAGGCGGCAGCTGGATTTCCACCTAGGGCACTTTTCCGGGCAGAGTTTGTGAGTTCTTTCCCTGTTTTGCGTGGGTTTCTTCTAGATTCTTCGGTTTTCTTCCAAAACTAAAACAAAAAATTCTCATTGATTGATTGACCGATACCATAATAATAATAATTACATTTTGCAGCGCTGTTCACCCGAGGGTCACAAAGCGCTGCACAGCACTGCGTAGAGAACAGCACGCCAACAACGACATTAGAACGAAAAATCAACAAAACAATTTTGTCAATAAAATCCATTTTTGTGTCAAGTCACGTAAAATATATAAAAAATAGTGTCGTTTAACCCTCCACCACCCGACACGGCCAATTAGTAAGGGATTGCCACGTTTAACAGAAAACGTGCCAATTCCTTTACTATCTCAGCACACGGGGTGGGGGGGGGTTGTGATGTTGGATGACATAACAACCCCCATTTAAACAGACCCAGAAGCGGTACGGGCCATCCGATCTCCTCTAATTAAACTGCCTTGTCTCTTTACATGTTTTCATTGTCAAACGGAACAGCTTCGACGACAACTCCGGGTGAGACCATGCAATACAACCAATGTAAATGAAGCATATTATAAGTAATTTTGGCTCAGCCCAGAAGCTAGATAATGCAGGACTAGCTTCTACACCACAAAGACATTTGAATTCTAATGATATATTGTTTGAGGTTTTACGATGGTGGAGCCTAGATCAATAATGGGAATATTATGTAAAAAGGAGAACAGGTTTTTACCATTTCTGGCAATTATACAGGTGTTAAGATCTTTAAACACCAAAATAGACACATTTCACAATGTGTCTAGTTTGCAAAAGCCACACATACTTGTGGCAAAATATGCAAACAGGAAGCTTTGAATATTAGTAGATATCTGTTAAAGAATACTCTTCTTGAGCAATATTCTATGCTTTGTGGCCCTCGGGTGTCTGAAGCGCTTTGTGACACTCAGGTGAAAAGAGCTCTATACATGCAATTATTAGGATTAAAAATAATGAGGAACAGCAAAGTTCAAAACTTAGAAATCATGCCGTATTAACATATTTGTGTCTCTTTACATGTTCTCACCATCATATGGAGCAGCTGCCACTACAACTCCTGGTGAGCCATGCAAGGCAACTCATGTACACACAGGGAATTGAAAGTGATTCTGGCTCTGCTGAGGAGCCTTGTGAGACAGCACCAGGTTCTTTATCAATAAGACATAGCACCGAGTTACAGAGGCCTTCTCGTTTTCTTTTTTATTGCATATTTTACTTGGCATTGCATCTATAACAAGGTTTTACTTTAAGCATCGACATGAAAACAAAATTTTATGAAATCAAATGTTTATGTTTTTAAGTTCATGAAACAAGTATGGTCAGATACGTTTTGGTGTAATGATCTGAAGGGCTGTACTACGAACATTGAGAGCTTAGATTCACATACATGGCCATCATCACTGATGAGCGACATCTCTATTGTTCTTGCCCCAATTCTTCATCCAACATCAATTAAAATGCCCATATGTCTCGTTGCATGTTTTCTTTGTCATATGGAGCAGCTCCGACTTCAACTCCCGGTGAGATCATCCAACATGACACATGTAAATTGAAGCATATTGAAGCGAAGCTGGCTTAGCCAAGAATCTATTTAGGACAGAACTGGCTTCTACGTCACAAGAGAAATTTGAAACGTTATGACATGTTATTGGAGAGATTTGTAATTTTAGGACCTAGATCAATAAAAAGGGAATATTAGAAGATCTATTAAAGCGTAAGGTTATCTGACATATTTTGCACAAATAATTAAGGATGGAAGAGTTCAGGAAGTATTACTCATGCCAAATTATCGTGTTTGATTCTCTTTACATACCTGAAGATCAAACCACACAGCGGAATAATCAGACAGACCAGAATCAGTGATGGACAAGTGGCTGAGAGAGTCCACACTCGCACACGCATCTGCGATCACATATGCCCAGCACTGATGTCTATCCACTGGTTACTGGTTGAATACAGGATTGAATTGAAGATCCTCCTCCTCACCTACAAGGCTCTCATCGCTTTTACGACATACATCCGTGACCTACTTCAGGCACCCTCCTCAATACGACAATTTCGATTCTCCAATACGGGCTTGCTGCGTGTGCCCAAATCGCGCCTCTATGATGGGTGACAGAGCCTTCTCGCACGCTGCTCCCAGACCCTGGAATGCCCTTCTGTTAGAGATTCGATCAGTTGAGTCCCTGGGCATCTTCAAATCTCGTCTCAAGACTCAATTGTCCCAAAATGCTTTCAAGTCCTCTGGCTAGGACTGTTGATGCGGCTCAATGTTGTCATGCCGAGATGATGGCTTTCTACCGACCTGCACCTGCTCAGGAACATTTATTCCTTCCTTGTTTGTTAAAGAATACTTTTTTTTCCCGCCTACTTTATGTCCTGTAATTTATTGCTACTATTTGGCGTTTAGTTGAAAACTGTCCTGATGCTGTTGTTGACATATCTTTTTCTCCACAGGTTGGATTTGTAAAAAAAAAAAAAACCCGAAAAAGACCGTTATTGTTGCTGATATTCCATTCCCATGTCGTTGTGGTTGACATACCGTTTTCTCCACAGCTCTGCACAGGGCTTTGTGACCCTCAGGTGAAAATAGCTCTCTAAATGCAATAATAATTATTAATTTATTTTTAAATATAGTCCTTCATTAGACCTTAAATTTCACGTCTATCATAATAGGCAATGGTAGAAACCAGGTTTGAGTTGCTTTCCATAGCGGTTCTTTGGGGAAAGCTATGTCGAGCGTTTCCTCTCTCCACTTCATGACTTTTCACCTCCCATGCTGGAGGAAGCTTCAGTGAACACCTGTGTTGAATAAAAAATGAAATGTTTCAAAATGAACTTAGGTTGTTATGTCAGCAAAATCCCTATTTTGTAGGCATTGGCTTTTTGTTCTGCAGCACTGTGCTATGAATCTTGTGAACTGATTTAAATTCCTTTTGATGGTTAATATTACTGGGTTGTAATACCTAAATTGGTCCAGTATTCCCAATTCACTATCAAATGCATGTCTCTTTACATGTTTACACCGTGATATTGTCCAGCTCCCACTACAACTGCCAGTGATACCATGCAATGCAACTCATGTACACACAGGAATTTGAAAGTGATTCTGGCTTAGCTGAGGGGCCATATGAGACAGAACCAGCTTCTACACCAACAGAAATTGCAGCCTAATTACAGAGGCCCTCTAGTTTTCTTAAATTTTTATTGTTTAAATATGCATTGCATCTGTAACTGTACGTTTCACTCTAGGCACCTGTACGAAAACTAACTTTGTAAAAAAATGATATTCAGTTCACAAAACAAATCCGGTCACAGGCATTTAGTGTAGTGATCTAAAGGGCTATGTTATGAAACCCCAGTACTGCGATTCCCATCCATGACCTTCATCACTGATAACTGACATGTCAAGTGTTACTGTCCCCAATTCACCATCCAACACAATTTTAAAAAGCCTCTTTGTCTATTTTCATGAAATCGCCATCGCACGAAACAGTTGCAACTACAACTGCCGGTAAGTTTACGCTCCGCAGTTCATGCAGAGACAGAATACTGACGGGGTGCTGGAAGAGCTGAGCTGTGTAGGACAGGGCTTGCTCCTACTCTAATAAGAGATGGCAACAAGTTCATCCTGCACTCGCTGGTTGTTTTAGAAAATGGCCCTTCATTCGATATTAACATTCATGGTCATCACTATAGGCAAGTACAGATATCAGTATGCAAAAAAAAGATTTTGCCATTTTGGGCAATAACACAAGTCTGAGGGTTTTTAAACAACAAATAATTTTCACAAAGTGTCAAGTATGTAAATATCCACAGGTGTTTGTGACAAAACATGTAAACAAAAGGCTTCAATCATGCATACATTGTCCATGAAACTGATTGGACCACACCATAGACTCCTTTCTTGTAGCCTTGTATTAATGTTAGTCAAATGTTTTTTTTGCAAATGTGACACTTGGTGAAACGTGTTATTTTTGTGTTTTAAGATTTTAACATTGGTATTAATGCTGGAAATGGTAAAATCTCTTCTGTTTGTTTACATCTTTATACAGGGAAAAGATATCCACAGATATAGACAATAGTATTTAATGAAAAGGAAACTTTGAATATTATGTTTAAAAAACATATTCTGCAGTTTTGGCATCGTGTTCTGCAGGACTGCTTTGAATGCAATGAATCGAATTAGATTCCTGTAGATTCTTAACATCACCAAGCAATACAATTTCAAATGATCCTACCTTCCCGTTTCACCATCTTACACCGTGTCAAATGCCTCTGTCTCTTTACATGAATACGCACCTCTCTTTTCCCTACTTCAACTTTAACTGTATGTCGCACTCTAGGCATCTTAAAAAAAGCTAATGTTTACAGAATGAAAGTTTATGATAGCAAGTTTGTGAGGCAGTTGTCTGAATGGCTGTGCTGTCACCCCTCAAAGCTAAGGTCCATGTCCATGCCCATCATCACTGATGAATGACATCTCAATTCATCTGGTCTCCGATTTACCATTCAACACCAATTAAAATGTCTTGTCTTTTACATGATTTTCTTATCGCACGGAGCAGCTCTGACTACAACTCCAGGTGAGACCATGCAATACAACCCATGTAAATGAAGCGTATTGAAAGTCATACTGGCCTATTTTGGACAAGACCAGCTTTTACACCATCAAGAAACAGCTCCTGTTTCAGGAGGCACTTGCTGGTGGTTTAACTGATATCAGTCATTAGATCTTAAAATACACACCTATTAATAAAGTTAATGATAGAAGACACAGATACATTCACTTGATACCAAGAAACAGCAGTAAAGAGGAGTTGGGCATATGATTGAACCAAACCTGGAAACCTGCTCTACAACTAATTATGATTGACAGTCACGAACTAACATGGAGACCTATAAACGGTTGAAAAACACAAAGCATCCTTGATTTTTTAAATTCAAGTAATGTGGAATATTAGGATTGGCGACAATCAGCATTACATCAGTGCAAACTAAACAATGGAGTAGCCGATATTTGAAATATACGACCTTTTGTCAAGATCACACAGATTCGTGCAAGGCAGATACATCACGAGTTTCAGCTGGACAGTTCAAAGACCGATCATGTCTCCAATATGGGAGGCAAAACTTCGCAAAGGAGAAAGAGTGAACAATCGACGACTGTTCAGAAAGAACAGCTATGGAGAGAAAGTCTCATACATTGAGCTATGAAGACCTACAAAAGTAGATTAATTTGATGAACCATTAAAGGTGCGAGGCCTCGGTCTAGTGGTCTAAAGGACTGTGTCATGAACCACTTGAACTAAATTAGATTCCTGTTAGACATAAAAATCGCTGATGCGTGACATTTGAATAGTTCCTATCTTCGCAATTTGCCATCCAATGTTTTCATTGTCATGTGGAGCAGCTGCTACAACAACTCCTGGTGAGATCTTGTAATGCAACTCGTACAGATGCGGAACGTTGAGAGTGATGGTGGCTCAGCCAAGGAGCTGTGTAGAACAACACCAGCTTTTCCACCAAAAAGAAATTGTGCCTGGTTAACCAGGCACTTAAACATTGTTTTTCTTAACGCCTCGATAGACATTAACATACACGTCTATTAATGTAGGTATTTCTTAGAAACAATATTTGAATGCAAACGTGTAATATTAAGGTTGTGAATCAAATAAAAGAGGTGTAAGTCAAGGCTGTGCATTTTCACCAGACTTAAACATTAACTTGAACAGTGAGAACATCTCGATAGAAATTGAGGGTTTTTCCAGGGTGGATAATTGGTGGTGAAGTTTTCTTATCGGATTCAGATGGGGAAGCTGCAAGAAATTCTGGATAAGGTTGTTAGTAAAAGTGAGGAGAAGGTATTAACTATCATTTCTAGAAAAAAAACAATACATGGTAATTTAAAAGAAGAAAAGTATACCTGTATACAACACAAAGTAGGTAATTGAAATGGACAATAGGTCAATAAATTCAACTCTTGGAAGCTGGATGACAATATGGTAAATGTGATCATAAAATAAAACGGAGGATAGGGATGGCCAAAGATTGCTTTTCAAAATCAAAAAGATACTGATAATCTAACATTTCTGGGGATGAAATTAAGAGTTTTCAATTGTTACGTTATTCCAATTTTCACGTATGCATCAGAATGTTGGGCAATATCACCAGGTATAGAAAGGAGGATTCGTGCAACTGAAATGTGGTTCAATAATAATAATTGCATTGATAGAGCGATTATCACCCGAGGGTCACAAAGCGTTGCACAGAGCTGTGGAGAATACACCACGTCAATAACAACGACAATACCAGAACGGCAAATCAGTAACAACTTTTTTTTACGAGCTATGGAGAGAATGACAAGTCAAGAACAAAATGAGGACAGTTCAACTGAAAGTGAAATAGCAATAAATTATAGGACCTAAAATAAGCGATATTTTAAAAAATCTTTAACAAACAAGAACGGAATGAATGTTTCCGAGCAGGTGCAGGTCAACAGAGAGCCATCATCTTGGCACGATATCATTGAACTACATCAACAGTCCTAGCCAGAGGGCGTTAAAGCCTTATGGAACAAGTGAGTCTTGAAACGAGATTTGAAGATGCCCAGGGATTCAGCTGATCGAATCTCCCATGGAATGGCATTCCAGAGTCTGGGAGCAGCAGGAGAGAAGGCTCTGCTACCCATCGAATGGAGGTGCGATCTGGGCACATGAAGCAAGACTTTTGGGGGATCGGAGTGGTCGGGTTGAGGATGCCTGAAGTAGGTCACGGACGTATGTCGGAGCAGCGCCAGTGAGAGGCTTGTAGGTGAGGAGGAGGATCTTGAATTCAATCCTGTATTTAACCGGTAACCAGTATAGAGACATCAGTACTCGGGATATGTGATCGTGGATGGGTGAGCGGGTGAGGACTCTAGCAGTCGCATTCTGCACACGTTGGAGACGATTGATCAGGTTAGGGGTGCGAGGGAGCGGTGCATTGCAGTAATCGATTCGTGAGGAGATGATAAAGCGTATTAACTTCTCAGCATCAGAGGGTGACAGAATGTTGCGCAGTCTGGCTATATTTCTGAGATGGGAATAGACTACCTTCATCACCTTGTTGGTGTGTGTCTCGAAGCTGAGTGAAGAATCGAGTCTTAGCTCGACTCTGGACTGCCTTAGCAACTTCAATGGTATGATCGTCAAGCCTGAGTTGGATAGGTTCAGCCTTGGACAATAGGTGCGGGGTTCTGACAAGCAAGACTTCTGTTTTGGCTCTATTTAGTTATAGAAATTTTTGAATTAAGCCAGGCCTTCACAGTTGACAGGATGACATGCAAAGACCAAACGTATTGATGGATGACTTTGTGTGGATATAGATTCGAATGTCATCGGCATAGCAGTGGTAGCTGATATTGAGGCTGCACAAGATATGGTCAAGAGGTTGTATGTAGATGCTGAAGAGGAGTGGGCTGAGAACTGAACCCTGAGGAACTCCAAACAAAGGATGGATCTCTTGAGTTTTGTCCTCCGTGGCTGTAAACTGCTTCCTGTCGGACAGGTAGGAGCTCAGCCAATGCAGGGCACTGCCAGAGACCCCTTTACCCTTCAGTCTCTTAAGTAAGATCGGGTGGTTCACGATATCAAAGGCAGCGCTCAGGTCCAGGATGACAAGATTACTTGGAAATCCTTCATCAGCAGCGACGAGTAGGTCATCAATTATGTGAAGAGTCGAGAAAATGGGCATTATTAAAAGTAAAAAAGCAGAGATTTTAGGAAGACCTCTGTCACCAACGCCCTGCAGAATATGGATCGTATAAGAAGAGGACTCATACAGCGTGGTACAGTCGCCAAGTGTTTTGTCGAACTGTACTATGAATCCAGCGCTCTGACGTACATTCTCTTCAATGGTTAACATCACCAAGTAGTGATATCTGAATTGGTCCGATATTCCCATTTCACCGTCAACTGCCTTCATCTCTACATGTATTCCCGTTCATGTGGAGCAGCTCTGACTCCAACTGCAGGTAAGATCATGCACTCTAGCTTCAATAGAATATAGCATCTGGTGAGCAGGCACTTGTTTGTTGGTTTTAGACATGTGCAATGACTCCCACGCGGTGTTGGAGAATGCTGATATTTATTTAACTCACTAACGTGGATACAGCAAGTACAGTTGGCAGGATCTTTCCAGACTCATTAACACAGCTTGTTCTCTCACACTTCGGCCCTTATCTACATCGGGCTTTACTCCACATCTAGACTCTTGACTGCAGCAATGACCCTGTCTTCCATCTGGCATCGCGCTAAATAACCTGCCTCGGACTCAGTTGAGGCGCTATGTAGGACAGGACCAGCTTCCACACCAACAAGCGAGAGAAGCTAATTAAGCATACACTTGTTGGTTGTTTTTAATAGATGGCTGTCCATTGGCTGTTAAAATGCACCTCTCAGAATATGCTACTGTTAAACGCAAGTCTTATTTTGATTACGTAAATGTGTGAGATTTTGTTCATTAAGCAACCATAGGGATTAGAGAGGAAGGGACATATGGCGTTTTCATGAGACTTGTGAATCCATTGACCTGAGATCGACAAACCTGGCAAACGTTGATGTGTGATACTGGAATTAGTCCTGGTGCCTTACATTTGCCGTCCAGTGCTGTGGTAAAGTATGATTAGACAATCCATATGGCTTACAATTTCGAGAAACTTTCAGCCAGCAGTGGATTGACAATGGCCAACATTAACTTGGAGTAGGTTGATATTTTAAAAGATTGGCATTGTGATGGTTAACTCATGCCACTGCAAAGACTAATGCATGACCTGCCGCGT
>JAZEWT010000019.1:13146832-13157337 GCA_036362905.1 Mordacia mordax | reverse complement strand
CCCCCCCCCCCAGATGACATCATGCAAACACCACGAGACAATATGGGTAAACAACAGGAGCTCGCCAACACGGGATTACATGAGTCAACAACACGAGGCTGCGATGAGTCACGCGTCTCGTAATCGTACTGTCCGTTCGTACTGTCCGTCCCGAAAAGCCCCAACTCCACAAGGAAAATAACTAGTAACATCCAGTGGATGTCATCAAACGAATAATACTAGTTCCTCAAGAATTTTTAAAAGCTCAGTAATGTTATACATATGACTAAATTGTAATAATATCACTGTATTTATAAAATCATTGTGATTTTTTACCAATAAATGTTTCACTGAATCTCAAGGCTTTCAGAATGTTGCTGCTACGTATTTATATTTTTATTTATATTGTTTCCCAATTAAGTGAAATGCAAGTAAATTGCAAAGCTGCACTATGACATAACACAAACTTAACAATAACCCAAACATCGACACAGGCCCCACTTTAAATCTGTTGTATTTCGTAGAGTTGCGTTGCATGATCTCACCGGGAGGTGGCGAAGTAGATTCTGCTCCACGCGACGATAAATACATGTAAACAGACACACGTTCGTATGATGTGATTGTTAATGACTCAACACTTCTGCTCTTCATGATTCATGCCGAACTTGTAATATAAAGCATTCCATTTAATGTAATGTGGAAAGATTCATTTGTTAACGGTCAAGCTTCAGCCTCAACAAAATCTACTAACTGCTGATCAGAGTGACCATGCTCAATAGTAGTGTACGCAATAATAATTGCATTTGTAGAGCGCTTTTCACCCGAGGGTCACAAAGCGCTGCACAGAGCTGCACGTGAACAACAACGACGACATCAGAACGGCAAATCAGCAACAAAAACGTTCTTTGGAGTTTTTTTTTACTAATCCGAGCTGTGGAGAAAACGGCATGTCAACAACAAAATCAGGGCAGTTGAACTGAGAGTCACATAGTAGCAAAATGTATAGGGCATAAAATAAGCACTATTTAAAACATTAACAAACAAGGAAGGAATAAGTGTTCCCAAGCAGCCGCAGGTCACCCATTCGATGGGTGACAGAAGGCTTTGTCACCCATCGAATGGAGGTGTGATCTGGGCACATGAAGCAAGCCCATATTGGAGGATCGCAGTGGTCGATTGACGAGGATGCCTGAAGCAGGTCGCAAATGTAAGTCCGAGCAACGCCAGTGACAGCCTTGTAGGTGAGGAAGAGGATCTTGAATTCAATCCTGTATTTAACCGGTAACCAGGGGAGAGACACCCGTACTTGGGATATGTGATCGTGGTTGGGTGTGCGGGTGAGGACTCTAGCAACCGCATTCTGTGCACGTTGGAAACGATTGATCAGGTAGGCAGGGGTGCCAGGGAGCAGCCCATTGCAGTAATCAATTAGTGAGGAGATGAAGCTGTGTATTAGCCTCTCAGCATCAGAGTGTGACAGTCTTGCTATATTTCTGAGATGAAAATAGGCTACCGTCGTCACCTTGTTGATGTGTGTCTCGAAGCTGAGTGAGGAATCAAGAGTCACACCTAGACTCCAGACTGCCCTAACAACTTCAATGGTCTGGTCGTCAAGCAACAATTGGATGGGTTCAGCCGTGGATAACTGGTGTGGGGTTCCCACAGCAAAACCACTGTTTTGTCGCCATTTAGTTTTAGAACATTTGAAGTGAGCCCGGCCTTCACAGTTGACAGTGAGGAGTACATGCAAATACCAGACGCATTGATGGATGGTTTTGCGTGTATATAGATTTGGATGTCATAGGCATAGCAATGGTAGCTGAGATTGTGGCTGCGCAGGATACGGTCAAGTGGTTGTATTTAGATGCTGAAGAATAGTGGGCCTAAGGAACTCCAGACCAAACAGGATGGATCTCTAAGTTTTGTCCTCCAAGGCTAACTAACTGCTTCCGGTCGGAGAGGTAGAAGCTCAGCCAATGTAGGGTGAAGCCAGAGACCTCAATACCTTCCAGTTGCTGAAGTAATATTGAGTGGTCAACAGTATCAAAGGCAGTGCTCAGGCCCAGGAGAACAAGAATACTTGGAAAGCCTTCATCAGCAGCGATGAATAGTTCATTTACTACTTTGACCAGAGCTTTCAGTACTATGGCCGAATCTGAACCGAGATTGGAAGGGATCGAGGAGGTCATTGTTGAGAACGTTTTCTGGGGTTGCACGGCTACTGCACGTTCAAGGACCTTAGACAGGAATGGTAAATTTGAGATGGGGTGATAAATATCAGGGATGTTGCAATCGAGGCCACTTTTTTAAGGAGGGGGATAACCGCAGCATATTTGAATAGTGGCGGAACGATGTCAGAGCGAAGTGAGTTATTGAAGAGATTAGTGACCAAAGTGGCAAGCGATTTGTAAATTTCCAGGATGATTTTGGATGGGAAGGTGTTCAGGGAGCAGATTTTGGGTCGAGATCTGGTAACTAAAGAAGAGACAGCAGATTCCGTTAACTCGTTAAATTCCAGGAGTTTTGAGGTCGAGGTTGGTGGAGGAACATTTATTGAGGTATTGGTTGGTGGTTGCGGCTGGGTAGAGACTCGGTGAGCTTCAGTTGTTTCTGAGAAAAACTGAATCAACTGATCTGCCAGATCTGTATTAGTGAGGAGCGGTGAGAGTGAGTGACTGGTTGGACGAAAGATCTGATTAATGGTAGAGAAAAGAAAATTGGGCTTGTCGCAGGTATCTGATAGAATGCTAGAAAAATGGCTAGTACAGGCACAGTCAAGTGCCTTCCAGTAGCGGAGGAGCTGTTCCTTAAAGAATTGAGCAAGAACGGTAAAGCCAGATTTTCTCCAAGTCTGCTCGGCCTTGCGTGCATTCACCATTAGATCCCGGAGTTCAGCAGTATACCAGGAGGAAGTTTTTCTGCCTAAAACATTTTAATGGAGTCAAATCATCACGTGTGCTCATAGCACGGTGCTTCTGCTGTCACATCAGAGGCAGAGTGAGCTGAGGCAGAGAGTGACGTACTATTGATTGCTGCGGTGACTGGATTCATGCACAGTTCCTGTTAGTAATAGCTGTGTAAAATAATAACCAGCAAGTGCCAGCTGATCTTGGTGCTATCTCTTTTGGAGTTGAAGCTAATCAGCTGAGGAGCTGTGTCGAGCACTTGACACGGCTCTCTCGAAAGAATAGCTTCAGTAAGCAATCATCAAGCCATGAGAACCTACATCTCGTCCTTCTCTTTCCTTCGTGACGTTTTGCCTCTCACATTAGAGACATTGTCAGGCTTATGAACTGTCCAGCTGAAACGTGTCGTGTTATATATCTGCTTTGCACGAATCTGTTTGTGTGATATTGAACAAAAAGATCGTATATTTCAAAGTTTGGCTGTTACTTAGCTTGCACTGCTGTAATGATGATCGTCACAAATTCTAACATTCCAGATCGCTACGATTTTTAAAAAAATTAGGCTTCTGAGTCGTTTATAATATTAAAGGGTTGCTTTGTGTTTTTTAAGTGTTTGAATCATTGCAAGTTCGTTTTTGCCACTCTCAATCGGAATTAGCTGGAAGGCAGGTTTCCATGTTTAGCTCATTCTTAAGCTCATCTTTTGTTTGCGATTCATGTTATCTTGTGAATGTATCTGTGTTTTAGACAATTACCTATATTAATAGGTGTGTATTTTAAGCTCCAATTAAGAACTATATAAGAAAACCGCCAGCAAATGTCTGCTGAACCCGGAGATGTCTGTTGTTGGTGTAAAAGCTGATCCTGTTCAACACAGCACCTAGGCTGAGACAGCATGACTTTCAATATTCTTCATTTACATGGGTTGCATTACATGGTCTCACCCAGAGCTGTAGTCGAAGCTGCTCCATATGACAGTGAAAACATGTAAAAAGACAACAGGGCATTTTAATTGGTGTCAAATGATGAATTGAGAAAAAGAACAATTGAGATGTCACTCATCAATGATGATGGTCATGAACGGGAACCTCAACTCTCAGGGTTGAGAGACCACTGCCTCACAAAGCCTAGCTTTGTATTTGGTTTAAAACTTACTATCACAAACCTTAATTTTCGTCAGCATTCGTTTTTATACAGATGCATACAGTGAGACATACAGTTTAGAAATGCAGTGGGAAAAGGGAGGTGGTCCATATCATGAATCATTCTTGTAAACAGGCAGAGGCAGTTGCTATAGCATTGGATGATGAAATGGGAATATAGGAACAATTTTGATATCACTGCTTGGTGATATTAGCAATAGACGGGGATATAACTGGGTTAATTGGATTCATAGCACAGGCCTGCAAATTTTTTTTTATATCTCCAGGTCCCTTTTTTGAATAAAAACCTTCTTGTGTACAGTTGCAGCAACACTGTAGATGTGAATTTTAAGACGTAATGAAGAGCTGATTGAGAAAAACAACCCAAAAGTCTCTGCTTAATTTGGTAGAGTTTCTTATTGGTGTAGATGCCTATAGTCTTGTCTTACACAGCTCCTCAGCTGAGTCTGAATCATTTGAAATATTCTGTGTTTACACGAGTTGTGCTGCATGATCTCACCGGGAGTTGTCCTAGGAGCTGCTCCATATGACGGGGAATACATGTAAAGAGACAGGCGATTGATGGTAAAATGGAAATAAAGGAGCTATTCAGATAATCCTACTTAATGCTGGTAAACATTGATAGGGAGCTAACTCAGACCGCTGGATTCACAGTAGAGTCCTACAAAACACTTGGCCAGTGTATTTGATTCACAACATTAATATCATAATTTGTAATTTTTTTAAAAGATTGCTTTCTTTACCATTGCCTACATTAATTGATGTGTGTAGTATGTAAATTAATATGTGTATGTTATTGTCTAGCAAAGCGCTATATACTAAAAAAACCAAGCAGCAGGTGTCTCCTTAACTAGGCGTTATCTCTTCTGGGTGAAGAAACTAGTGCTGTCCTTGACAGATCCTCAGATTAATCTGAATCATGTAAAATATTGTCTTTACGCGAGTTGTGTTACAAGATCTCTCCAAAAGTTGTTGAAATAACTGCTCCATGTGACAACGAAAGCATGTGAGGAGACAGCAGCATATTAATTGGTGTTAGATGGTGAAATATTAACACAGGAACAATAAAGATATCACTCATGAGGTTGATCACGGTCAGGAATGGAACTCGATGCGCGAGGTTCATGGCACAGCCATTTGCACGAAAGCCCCACACCTTATTTGTTTGATGTACTTAATGTTGCGATGAAAAATACTCTTCCCATTCCTATGGTGATCTATATGAATATAACGATGAAATGGAAAGGTAGGTAATTAAAACAACTAGAATGGACCTGCTCAGTTAGGTGCTATGTCCTGTTAGTAGAGAAGCTGGTGCTATTCTATATGGCTCCTAGGCTGAGCCAGCATCACTTTCAACATTTTGCGTTTACACGAGTTGTGTGGCATGATCTCACTGGAAGTTGTACCTGCTCCATGTGATGGGTAATACATGTAGGGAAAACACAACCACCTTATTAGTGTGAACAATAATGATGAACTTTCTTTTTTTACATAGCGTATGGAGAATACGTCATGGAAAATTCACATCGATATCATTCATATAGACCATTTTTGATTAGTATATATGTTCAAAGACAGATGGGTCATGCACAATCAAGTAGAGTAACAACCATACTCACGCCAATTTTCACAATCCGGCCCATACCAGGGTGAGAAGCAGTCGCACCGGTAAGGGCGTGGAGGGTACCACCAGTAATTCCACTCTTCAATGCAGATTCCTCTATATTGACACGGGTTCGATGCGCACGGAAAACCTACAGATACAGGAATCATAATTAGCCTGTGAATCTGGAAAGTGTTTCAAATGCGACAGGTCATGCATTAGTCTTTGCAATGGCATGAATTAACCATTACAATGCCAACCTTTTAAAATATCAACCTACTCCAAGTTAATGTTGGCCATTGTCAATCCACTGCTGGATGAAAGTTTCTCGAAATTGTAAGCCATATGGGTTCTTTAATCATACTTTACCACAGCACTGGACGGCAAATGTAAGGCACCAGGACTAATTCCAGTATCACACATCAACAACGTTTGCCAGGTTTGTCGATGTAACTCAGGTCAATGGATTCACAACAGTCTCATGAAAACGCCATATGTCCCTTCCCCTCTAATCCCTATGGTTGCTTAATGAACAAAATCTCACACATTTACGTAATCAAAATAAGACTTGCGTTTAACAGTAGCCCATTCTAAGAGAGGTGCATTTTAACAGCCAATGGACAGCCATCTATTAAAAACCAACAAGTGTATGCTTAATTAGCTACTCTCGCTTGTTGGTGTGGAAGCTGGTCCTGTCCTACATAGCGCCTCAACTGAGTCCGAGGCAGGTTATTTAGCGCGATGCCAGATGGAAGGCAGGGTCGTTGCTGCAGTCAAGAGTCTAGCTGTGGAGTAAAGCCCGATGTAGATAAGGGCCGAAGTGTGAGAGAACAAGCTGTGTTAATGAGTCTAGAAAGATGCTGCCAACTGTACTTGCTGTATCCACGTTAGTGAGTTAAATAAATATCAGCATTGTAATGATGTAGGTTTTCACGGCTCGATGCATGATGATTGCTTCGAAAAGCTGCTCTCTCGGGACAGCCGCGACGATGCCATCGACGCGGCTTTTCGAAGCAATCATCAAATATCAGCATTCTCCAACACCGCGTGGGAGTCATTACACATGTGTAACACCAACAAACAAGTGCCTGCTCACCAGATGCTATATTCTATTGAAGCTAGAGTGCTTGATCTTACCTGCAGTTGGAGTCAGAGCTGCTCCACATGAACGGGAATACATGTAAAGAGATGAAGGCAGTTGACGGTGAAATGGGAATATCGGACCAATTCAGATATCACTACTTGGTGATGTTAACCATTGAAGAGAATGTACGTCAGAGCACTGGATTCATAGCACAGTTCTACAAAACACTTGGCCACTGTACCACGCTGTATTTGAGTCCGCTTCTTATAAGATCCATATTCTACAGGGCGTTGGTGACAGAGGTCTTCCACAAATCTCTGCTTTTTTACTTTAAAGAATGCCCGTTATTGATATGTTCATCCATCTCGAGAGACTTGTGACATAGGTGATGACCTACTCGTCGCTGCTGATGAAGGATTGCCAAGTAATCTAGTCCTCCTGGACCTGAGTGCTGCCTTTGATACCGTTAACCACCCGATCTTACTTGAGAGACTGGAGGGTAAAAGGGTCTCTGGCAGTGCCCTGCATTGACTGAGCTCCTATCTGTCCTACCGGAAGCAGTTTGCAGTCACGGAGGACAAAACTCAGAGATCCATCCTGTGTTGTTTGGAGTTCCTCAGGGTTCAGTTCTCGGCCCACTCCTCTTCAGCATCTACATACAACCTCTTGGCCATATCGTGCGCAGCCTCAACATCAGCTACCATTGCTATGCCGATGATATTCGAATCTATATCCACGCAAAGTCATCCATCAATGCGTTTGGTCTTTCCGTGTCATCCTCACTGTCAACTGTGAAGGCCTGGCTCAATTCAACATTTCTAAAACTACATCGAGCCAAAACAGAAGTTTTGCTTGTTGGAACCCCGCACCAATTGTCCAAGGCTGAACCTATCCAACTGAGGCTTGACGATCATACCATTGAAGTTGCAAAGGCAGTCCAGAGTCGAGCTAAGATTAGATTCTTCACTCAGCTTCGAGACACACATCAACAAGGTGACGAAGGTAGTCTATTTCCATCTCAGAAATATAGCCAGACTGCGCAACATTGTCACCCTCTGATGCTGAGAAGTTAATGTGCTTTTTCATCTCCTCACGAATCAATAACTGCAATGCACTGCTCCCTGGCACCCCTGCTAACCTGATCAATCGTGTCCAACGTGTGCAGAATGCGGCTGCTGGAGTCCTCACCTGCACACCCATCCACGATCACATATCCCTAGTACTGATGTCTCTATACTGGTTACCGGATAGATAACGGATTGAATTCAAGATACTCCTCCTCACCTACAAGGCTCTCACTGGCGATGCTCCGACATACATCCGTGACCTACTTCAGGCATCCTCCTCAACCCGACCACTCCGATCACCCAACACAGTCTTGCTTCATGTGCCCAGATCGCATCTCCATTCGATGGGTGGCAGAGCCTTCTCTCCTGCTGCTCCCAGACTCTGGAATGCCCTTCCATGGGAGATTCGATCAGCTGAATCCCTGGGCATCTTCAAATCTCGTTTCAAGACTCACTTGTTCCATAAGGCTTTTACGCCCTCTGGCTAAGACTGTTGATGTGGTTCAATGATATCGTGCCAGGATGATGGCTCTCTGCTGACCTGCGCCTGCTCGGAAACATTTATTCCTTTCTTGTTTGTTAAATAATTTTTTTAAATATCGCTTATTTTACGTCCTATAATTTATTGCTACTATTTGACTTTCAGTTGGAATGTCCTGATTTTGTTCTTGACTTGTCATTCTCTCCATAGCTCGGATTTGTAAACAAAAAAAGCACAACAAAGTTATTGTTACTGATTTGCCGTTCTGGTGTTGTCGTTGTTGTTGACGAGATTTTTCTTCACAGCTTTGTGCAACGCTTTGTGACCCTCGGGTGATAATTGCTCTATCAATGCAATTATTATTATTAAAGAACCACATTTCAGTGGCACGAATCCTCCTTTCTATACTTGGTGATATTGCCCAACATTCTGATGTATACGTGAAAATTGGTATAACGTAACAATTGAAAATATTATCAGTATCTTTTTCATTTTGAAAAAGCTATCTTTGGCCATCCCTATCCTCCGTATTATTTTATGATCACATTTACCACATTACATCATTCAGCTTCCAAGAGTTGAATTTATTGACCTGTTTTCCATTTCAATTACCTACTTTGATGTTATAGACAGGTATATTTTTCTTCTTTTAAATTATCATGCGTTTTTTTTTTTCCAGAATTGATAGATAATCCCTTCTCCTCACTTTTACTAACAACCTTATCCAGAATTTCTTGCAGCTTCCCCTCTGAATCCGATAAGAAAACTACACCATCTGCATTACGCAGGTTATTCATATTCTGTCCACAAATTATCAACCCTGACAAAACCTTCAATTTCTCTTAAGATGTTCTCACTGTACAAGTTAAACAAGTCTGGTCAAAATGCACAGCCTTGACATACATCTCTTTTATTTGATTCACAACCTTAGTATTACACGGTTGCATCCAAAGATTGTTTCTTAGAAATCCCTACATTAATAGACGTGTATATTAATGTCCAGCGAGGCGTTATATAAGAAAAACAATGTTTAAGTGCCTGGTTAACGAGGCACAATTTCTTTTTGGTGGAAAAGCTGGTGTTGTTCTACACAGCTCCTTGGCTGAGCCACCATCACTCTCAACGTTCCGCATTTATACGAGTTGCATTACAAGATCTTACCAGTTGTTGTAGTAGTTGCTCCACATGACAATGAAAACATGCGAGGACACAAAAAGGCATATTAATTGGTATTGGATGGCAAATTGCGAACATAGGAAGTATTCAAATGTCACGCATCAGCGATTTCTATGTTCAATAGGAATCTAATTTAGTTCAAGTGGTTCATGACACAGTCCTTTAGACCACTAGACCGAGGCCTCGCACCTTAAATGGTTCATGAAATGAATGTACTTTTGTAGGTCTTCACAGCTCAATGTGTGAGACTTTCTCTCCATAGCTGTTCTTTCTGAACAGTCGCCGATTGTTCACTCTTTCTCCTTTGCGAAGTTTTGCCTCCCATATTGGAGACATGATCGGTCTTTCGAACTGTCCAGCTGAAACTCGTTATGTATCTGCCTTGCACGAATCTGTGTGATCTTGACAAAAGGTCGTATATTTCAAATATTTGGCTACTCCATTGTTTAGTTTGCACTGATGTAATGCTGATTTTCGCCAATCCTAATTTTCCACATTACTTGAATTTATAAAATCAAGGATGCTTTGTGTTTTTTAACCGTTTATAGGTCTCCATGTTAGCTCGTGACTGTCAATCATAATTAGTTGTAGAGCAGGTTTCCAGGTTTGGTTCAATCTTATGTCCAACTCCTGTTTACGATGTTTCTTGGTATCACGTGAATGCATCTGTCTTCTATCATTAACTTTATTAATAGGTGTGTATTTTAAGATCTAATGACCGATATCAGTTAAACCACCAGCAAGTGCCTCCTGAAACAGGAGCTGTGCTTAATGGTGTAAAAGCTGATCTTGTCCAAAATAGGCCAGCATGACTTTCAATACGCTTCATTTACATGGGTTGTATTGCATGGTCTCACCTGGAGCTGTAGTCAGAGCTGCTCCGTGCGATAAGAAAATCATGTAAAAGACAAGATATGTTAATTTTTGTTGAACAGTGAATCGGAGACCAGATCAATTGACGCTATGGGTACTTTTTTGCCAGTATACAAATATAAGATTACAATAGGTTTTACCATATCTGGCGATTATGCAGGTGTTAAGAT
>JAZEWT010000019.1:12997212-13008200 GCA_036362905.1 Mordacia mordax | reverse complement strand
TGGTGTCATAAATGATGGTATTATGAGAGGTATTTATTGAAGTCGGACTAAGTAGGACATCACTGAAGGCCTAGGTGTGAAATGCACGGCCCGCCACTGGTGTCTATGCAGTAGTGATATCCGCATCTCTTCAAAGAAAGGTCGTGTCCAAGGCAGTTCGAATCCCGTCGCATGCGCTTTTATTTGCGGAGTGTGTGGGTAACCTCTGGGTTCTCTGGTTTCCTCACCACATCTAAACACCACTCAAGTCGTAAGCCAGTAGAATGGCTGGGGCTGATCATCACGATGATTGAGAATTGCTTTCCGAAGCTGCTCATTCGGGATAGCCGCGTCGAGCCCTCCCCCTCTCTCGTTCGCGATGTTTCACCTCTCACATTGGAGAGAGGGGGAGCGCTTGACACGGATATCCACAGCTGTGGTGAGCAATGATCATGGATTGATCTGTGACAAAACTACCTCAGATGATTATGATTCTGAGCCTCGGCAGTTACTGCCCGCAGTTGATGATGATTATTTAGCCTCAGTGTCTCCTGTTGGGCCCTTCATTCAACAGTGGATAAATCATGGCTGGATAATTATGATTCTGATTCACAGCCTCACCAACCACTGCCCAATTTCATCCAGCAGTGGACAGACCATGGTCGGTGATGTTAATGATTCCAATTCGCAGCTGTAGGCAGCCAAGGCAGGCCCGTGTACAGTATGCGTACAGTATGTATTGACGATGACGGTGGGAGGCGCGGCCACTGACGGGTCACGGGAAAGGTCACGACCCCGGTCTCTCGCTCTCTTTACCTCGCTCTCCCACCCTCCCTCGCTCTCTCACCCTCTCTCGCACACTCTATCTCTCTTTAACTCATCCTCAATCTCTCTATCCACTCCATTTTTTTGCTGATCAGTTAAAACATTAGTTCTATTTTTTTGTAACTTCAGTAAAAATGATCATGTCAGCTTTTTTAAAAGATAGCGATATATTTATTTATTTGCTATAGTAAGATATTTCATATTCTATTATTTATCTATTTGTTTTTAGTGCAAGTTTTTTTTAAGTCCCCTTTTCCCGAACCATCTTTCAAACTAGGTGTCACCCCCTCCCTTAACCCCCTACCCTCTCCCCTCTACCCTCTCCCCTCTACCCTCTCCCCTCTGCCCTCTCTCCTCCGCCCTCTCCCCTCCGCGCTCTACCCTCCACGCTCTCCGCTCCGCCGTCTACCCTCTCCCCTCTTCCCACTCCGTCTCTCTAGGAACTGAATTAACATTTGCGCGTTGTAAATCTTACATGGCTATTCCAGATGTAGATAAAACAGGGTGTAAATAGATGCACGTACTGTATATTGTCCTGATTGTATAAATTGTGGCTTCCCATCGCTCCAAATTGGCTTCTCTTCTCAGGGTAGGAAGACTTTCCAAATGCAACGAACGTGCGCGTTATAAATTACAAACTATTTCAGGGGGATGTGAGTCATGTGTTGTAAATAGTTGTTCATATTGTATATAATCTTGTTTATTTTGTGGTTTGTCATTGGTGGAAACGCTTTGCTTCGGATGAGGAGTCATTAAATCAGAATTTAAAAAAATGCAGCCCTCTCTTGCACTCGCTCCCTCTCTGTCCCTACCTCTTGCTCTCCCACTCTCTCTCCCTCCCCTCTCTGTGGGGAGCGCTGGCCCAGCGGTTAGTGCGCTGGGATTTTGTGAACCGCTCCTAGGCCTCCCAGGGTCGACTCAGCCTCAAATGAGTACCTGGTGCAATGTGAAAATGTTGCCACTAGGGAGACAAAGGCGGCCGGACGTGGTCCTGGTCACCCACCCCCGTCGTGTGCCGTGTCGATGTTCATAGTTGCTCGCTAACGACACTTGGCTCTGCAGTCTGTTAAGGCTATATGGGGGACCGTTTCACGCTTTAAATTTGCACTCTTATCTGCGGGTCTTACCGCCCTCTCCAAGACCCCATCTTTCTCTCACATTATCTGTAAATTGTATGCGTGCGCGTTATAAATTGTATTGACGGGGATGTGGGACATGGGTTGTGTAAACGGTTGTACATAATTGTATTCGTTGTCTATTTAGTTTTTGGATAACTTGCTCGGAAGAGCAATAAAATCTGATTTTAAAGTAAAAGTCTCTAACCCTACCTGTCTCTCCCCTCTCTCCAGCCCTTGTTCTAATGTGCGCTCAATAACATCTCACTCACACTATCATTCACTCACGCTCTCTGTAAACAGTTGGGGGGGAAACGTCATTTTTGTTGATTTGCCGCTCGCCGTTCATATGTCGTTGTTGTTGCTGGCATGCCGTTCTCTCCACAGGTCTGTGCAGCGCTTTGTGACCCTCGGGTGAAAAGCGCTCTAGAATTGCTATTATTATAATTACATAATTCATACTGTCTTCATTGTATACATTGTGGCGTGTAATTGGTGCATATAATTTGCTTTGACTCTGAGTAAGGTCATGAATATTTTCAAAATTGAATTAATGTGTGCACGTTATAAATTGCAAACTGTTTAAAAGGGGATGCGGCTCACGGGGTGTAAATAATTGTATATATTGTATATAATCTTCATTGTATTTTTTTTCATTTATTCATTATTGGGGGGGAAGGAGCCTATCCCGGCTGACAGATGGCGTAAGGCGGGGTAATACCCAGGATGTGACGCCAGTACATCGTAGGGCACTGGGGGCAACTTACTCAGCAGGACAATTAACTTAGACAGTAGTGTGTGTTTGAACGGTGGGGGGAAAACGGAGTACCCGGCGAAAACCCACGCGGGCACGAGGAGAGAGAGAGAAAAAAGAGAGAACTCGCAAACGCCTCACAGAAAGGCACCCTAGCCGGGAATCGAACCTGGGACTTCTTGCTGTGAGGCGACAGCGCCACTCACAGCGCAACCACCGAGCCGCCCTTTTGTATATCTTGTGTTTATTTCCATTTGTCTCTCCTGCCCTCTCTCTCTTCTCTCCGTCTCTCCCTCTGCCCCTCTTCCACCGTCTCCCCGTCTCGCTCTCTCCAGTCCCTCTCTCCCGCTCTCTCACTCTGTTCCCACATCAATTGCGATATCGATTCGGAGCGAGAAGCCATTGGGGTTTTGAATCCGCGATACATTTCGCACCGCGCGCTCGCAATACGCGCCCCCGCCCCCTCCAATGAATGGGGGGCGGGAAAGGAGACAGAGATCCCCCCCCCGTGTGGCCTTAACGGGCTGTAGGGGGCGGGCGCTGTTAGCGAGCGGCGCCGATGAAGGCCAGCGCGGCACACGAGGGGGTGGGTCGCCAACACCACGCCCGGTCGACTTTGTCTCCGCAGCGGTGATGTTATATACACCGCGCTAGGTATTCGGTTGAGGCTGAGCCGACCTAGGGGAGGCCCAAGACCGGTACGAGGGGGAGCGGAGGGGAGGTATTTAGTCAGCAGGCCAATGAACCTAAGCAGCAGCAGCAGCGTGTCATTAGACTCTGGGAGGAAACCGGAGTACCCTGGGTCAGTGGGTGGGGTGCTTAGAGGAGTGGTGGTTGGGTGAGTGGGTGGGTGGTTGTTTTCGTGAGTGGGTAGTTGGGTGAATGGGTGGGTGATTGGGTGAGTGGGTGGGTGGTTGGGTGAGTGGTTGGTTTAGGGAGTGGGTGGTTGGGTGAGTGAGTGGGTGGTTGGGTGAGTGAGTGGCTGGTTGGGTGAGTGAGTGGCTGGTTGAGTGAGTGAGTAGTTGGGTGAGTGAGTGGGTTTTTGGTTGGGTGAGTGAGTGGGTGGTTGGTTGGGTGAGTGGGTAGTTGGGTAAGTGAGTGGGTGGTTGGGTGAGTGAGTGGGTGATTGGTTGGGTGAGTCGGTAGTTGGGTGTGAGCGTGGTTGTGTGTGTGGGTGGTTGGGTGAGTGAGTGAGTGGTTGGTTGGGTGAGTGAGTTAGTGGTTGGGTGGTTGTGTGAGTGAGTGGGTAGTTGGGTGTGTGGGTGGTTGGGTGAGTGAGTGAGTTAGTGGTTAGTTGGGTAAGTGGGCGGTGGTTGTAGCAGCACGCGGGCAACACAAACGCCACACAGAACGGCAGCGGCCGAGCCGGGAATCGAACCCGGGCATTTCTTGCTGCGAGTTCACAGCGCTACTCCCCCGCACAGCCCCTAGGCAAAAACCACGTGGCATTACGGGCGTGCGGATCCGCAACAGTTTAAATAATGCAGCAGTTAATTATTCAGCGGCGTGACGAACGGGACGCATGGAGGGATGGATGAAGGGGCCCTAGCCAATAACCGGTCCTGGGCCTCCCCTAAGTAGGCTCAGTCTCAATTAATTACCCAACGTGGTGTGTAGTAAACATGTCCACTCGGGAGACAAAGGCGGCCGAGCCTGGTGCTGGTCACCCATCCTCTTCGTGTGCCGTGCCGGCCTTCGTAGTTGCTACTTACTAACAACCCTTGCTCCTACAACCTGTTCAGGCTATACGGGGGGTCTTTGTCTCAGCACGAAGCTAATTGCCCACGTGTATCAATAACGAAAGACCCGCATTACCGCCAGTTGCGGACTGAGTCACCGCTCAACATCTGCTGAGCGTTCATCTCGAGTCCGGGTAATTATGCGCTGTAGGTCACTGCAAGAACTGTTCTCTTCTGGGTTCTACTCCCGGCTAGGGAGCGTTATTTGTGCTCCCCCCACTGTGTACTGCGTGGGTTTCCTCCGAGTTATCATTTTCGTGATCAATACCCACTTAATCCTGAACAGGGTCGCGGGCGGCCAAAACCTATCCCGGCCGACACAGGGCACAAGGCGAGGAGATACCCAGGAATGTGACGCCAGTACTTCGAAGAGCATTGGGGGCAATTTACTCAGGACAGTGGGGAGGAACACTCGACAGGGTTATCCCGAAAGAGCGGGAGTCAACTCTATCGTGACAAATTATACATCGGCACATGTTTAACAGTTCTAAAATATGTCTATCGCATCGGGGACTATACATTGTCCCCTTTTTGACAATGAACAAAGATTCCGCTCCCGTAATACATTAACAGACTGTATGGCAAGCGCTGTTAACCAGTGCCTATTAATTCCAGGACGGTACCCGACATGAGTGGGTGGCCAGCACCACGCTCGTTGCTTTTGTCTTCCTGTTGCTGATGTTGACAAACTGGGACAATGCACGCGAGCCAAAGATCAACAACATAGAGCCACACACGTGGCGTGTGTTTATGATGTCTGAACAAGCACCCACCCGCCCAAACAGCAGCCCCCACAGCGTACACACACACCTGGCACGTAAAGACAAATATCCGCGCACACCCTCCACGTACACACAAAGCGTATACACGGCACACAAGAGAGCACAAGCGTACAGCACACAGAGCACACAAAGGACAACACTCTTTCATCTTAATGAGTTCTGAGCTGTTGCCTGTTGCTGACTAAAAAACAGCCCCAACATAACGATCAGGGCCAGCTGAAGGTGGGGAGAGGCGGAGGGATTAATGGTTCATAATTTATGGCGGCTGCATTATGTATGTAGAATGTGGCACCGCATATTTTATGTGTCGAGCACTCGGCGTGCCCTTAAGTAACGCGCCTAACCTTTCTTTACCCTGGCAAACACTTCTATATATTATCAAGAGCTCAGCCAAACGTAGGTCCGAGCTCAGCTCATGATTCACGCAGCGTCGCTCCGCTTGCTTTTAATTGCACGGGGGGAGTCATTAAAAATTAGAAGCTGGAATCCGGGATCCGACTGTGTTTAATCTCGGTCGCTACGTTGTTGACGGCCCGGAGTTGTCGAGCGAGTGATTACAGTTGTCGCTTCCACACACGGTGTTTTTAAAAACGCAAGATGTTAACGCAATTAATGCGAACGGCGCAAGTCGCGCTGTTTTGTGAGGATTATATTTATGATCGTTTCCAAAAACTGCTCTTTCGTGATAGCCGCGTCGATCGCTCCTCCTCTCTTATCCTCAGGCGTTCTGTGTGAGAGTCACGTGTACGACTGCTATTTGTATGTCCAGTCACTCCCTTCAATAGCGTCACTCCTTTCCAGGCACGATGGAAGGGATGGGGACCATTTGAAAGGGTTCCATTGTTTTGCTCGTATATTATCGTTCCATCTCAAAGCTACCATTTATCTCTAAGGTCCTTGAACGTGCCATAGCCACACAACTCCAGAAATATATTCTTAATAATCACCTCCTCGATCCGTTCCAAGCTGCTCTGGTAAAAGCAGTTGATGACCTACTCATCGCTGCTGATGAAGGCTTGCCAAGTTTTCTTGTCCTCCTGGACCTGAGCGCTGCCTTTGGTACCGTTGACCATCTGATCTCACTTGACCGACTTGAGGGTACAGGCGTCTCTGGCTGTACCCTGCATTGGCTGAGCTCCTACCTGTCCGACCGGAAACAGTTTGTCAGCCTCGTTGGACAAAACTCTGAGATTCATCCTGTTTTGTCTGGAGTTCCTTAGGGTTCAATTCTCGGTCCACTCATCTTCAGCATCTACCTACAACCTCTTGGCCATATCCTGTGCAGCCTCAATCTCCGCTACCATTGCTATGCCGATGACATCCAAATCTATATCCACGCAAAGTCATCCATCAATACGTCTGGTCTTTGCATGTCATCCTCAAGTCAACTGTGAAGGCCTGGCTCAATTTAAAATTTCTGAAACTAAATGGAGACAAGACAGAAGTTTTGCTCGTCGGAACCCCGCATCAATTGTCTAAGGCTGAACCTATCCAATTGATGCTTGACGACCAGACAATTGAAGTTGTTAAGGCAGTCTGGAGTCTAGGTGTGACTCTGGATTCCTCACTCACCTTCGAGACACACATCAACAAGTTGACGAAGGTAGCCTATTTTCATCTCAGAAATATAGCCAGACTGCACAACATCCTGTCACCTGCTGACGCTGAGAAGCTAATACACATCGTCATCTCAAGAATCGACATCTGCAATGCACTGCTCGCTGGTACTCCTGCCGACTTGATCAATGGTATCCAACTTGTGCAGAATGCAGCTGTTAGGATCCTCACTTGCACACCCATCCACGATCACATATCCCCAGTACAGATGTCTCCACTGGTTACCTGTTAAATACAGGATTGAATTCAAGATCCTCCTTCTTACCTAAAAGGTTCTGACTGGCGCAGCTTCGACATACATCCGTGACCTACTTCAGGCACCCTCCTCAACACGACAACTTCGATCCTCCAATACGGGCTTGCTGCATTTGCCCAGGTCGCACCTCCATTCGATGGGTGACAGAGCCTTCTGGCGCGCTGCTCCAAGACTCTGGAACGCCCTTCCACTGAGATTCGTTCTGCCGAGTCATTGGCCATCTTCAAATCTCGTCTCAAGACTCACTTGTTCCGTAAAGCTTTCAAGTCCTCCAGCTAGGACTATTGATGCGGTTCAATGTTGTCGTGCCGGGATGCTGGCTCTCTTCCGACCTGCGTCTGCTCCGGAACATTTGTTCTTTCCTTGTTTGTTGAAGAAATGTTTACTTATTTATTTTCCGCTGACTTTGTGTCCTATAATTTAGAGCTGCTGTTTGACTTTCAGTTGAAATGTCTTAATGTTATTGACATGCCCTTCTGTCCACAGCTCGGATTTGTACAAAAAAAACCCCAAAAAATGTTGCTGATTTTACGTTCTCTGTTGTTTTTGGCGTGCTGTTCTCTCCGCAGCCCTGTGCAGCGCTTTGTAACCCGAGGGTTACAAAGCGCTCTATAAATGCAATTATTATTATCGATTATGATAGTTATATTAGAATTATAATTAACTTAATCCAGCTCCGTCGCGAAGGAGAGAGGAGGAGCGATCGACGCGGCTATTCCGAAAGAGCAGTTGTTGAAAGCGTGATCGCTTCCCCCCACGCCTCCAAGCAGTTGGATTAGACATGCCGTGAATAAAATTACCTCCCCCCGTGCCCTGTGATGTTGTAAGTCGCTTACTCTTCACCATTGGACAACTGGTAAAGAGCGACACATACCTCAACAGTTCTTTCTAGGTTAAATAAAAACCGACTGACCTGCTGACCCACTCACCCACCCATTCATCCACCCACTTAATCAACTACTCAACCACTCACACACCCAATCACTCACCCGCGCACCCACTCACCCACCCACCGCGCACTCCGGTTTCCACCCACAGTCCAAAGGCGCGCTGTTGGTATTCATCATGAATCCCCGCTTAATCCTGATAGACGGCCATACCCACGATGGGACGCCGGTCCGTCACAGGGAGGTGAGAAGGCACGGCGGGGANNGAATAATATCGGTTCTCCCCTTGGCTCGCCTTGAGTCACCCGCGCCATTAGGCCAGGCGGTGAATTGGAGGCTCCTTAATGGTGACCCTTAGCGTCTCCTCGCGGGGCCCCGGTTCGAAAAGAAAACGCCGCGCATTCATTTCCCGAGCCCCGGAGAAAAACAAACATCGCGAGAGGGAGAAGGGGGAGATGGATGGGGAGATAGAGGGAGCAGGAGGAGAATTAAGCGCGGCATGGATGTGGTGTAATGACCTTAAACGCCCGGCGCGATGTACGGCTCCTGTTTTTGAAGTCAAACGTAAATGGCCTCTTGCTTGCCGCGTTACCGCCTCATCCACCGTTAACGACGGGAGGGAATGTTCGCGGGCGAGGTGTGTCATCAAAAGTGTGGCACACTTCTCTAACAGCTGTCTATGACAGCTCGACACGAGCTGTTAGAGACAGCTGTTTATATCAGTGTTGTGACGCTGGTGAGACGAGGTCTAACAACACTCGTGAGACGAGGTCTAACACTGGTGAGACAAGGTCTAACACTGGTGAGACTAGGCCAATCAGTATCAAGGCCTATGCATACGTTATCAAAGCATATTGTTTGACTTTTAGCCGCAAGCACGTGTGGTTATTTCAAACTTAATCCCTTTTGAAAGGTGTCGATTTGCTGTTCGAACATCTTCACGCTTCCTGTATTAATATCATTATTATTGCCAGAAAGTTTAAAATCTCTTTTTATTTTAGGTCGTGGCTATTTATTCCTTCCTTGTTTGTAGAAGAATTATTTATTTATTATTATTTTCTGCTTATTTTGTCCCGTAATTTATTGCTGCTAATTAACTTTCCGTTGAATTGTCCTGATGTTGTTGACATGCCATTTTCTCCACTACTCGGATTTGTAAAAAAAACCCAAAAAATATATTACGTTATTGTTACTGTTTTGTCGTTCTTATGTCGATGTTGACATGCCGTTCTCTCCGCAGCTCTGTGGAGTGTTTTGTGACCATCGGGTAAAAGTCGTTCTATAAGTGCAACTATTATTATTAATAGCATTCAACATAGCACCGGTTCCAGATTATCAACGTCAATACCCGCTTAATCCTGTACAGGGGTCGCGGAGGGGGGGGTGGTAGAGCGGAGCCTGTCCCGGCAGACACAGGGTGCAAGGCGAGACGACACCCAGGATGTGATGCTAGCACTTCACAGTTTACTTGGGTAAGAAAAAAACTGCGAAGGAGAGAGAGGAACGCTCAACACGGCTGTCCCGATGGAGGAGAGCAGTTCCGATGTAGTCCGTTCGAATCCTGGCGAGGAGTGTGGTGCCGGAACGTCTGACGTCTGCTGCGGAGATGCCGCGCAGTTTTGAAGTGTTTCCTCGCGACGCATCAGGTTTTCTCTCGCGAGCTGCTCTCTTCTGTGAAGGAGGAGCGCTCGACGCGGCCATCCCGGATATAGCAGCTCTCGGTAGCGATTCACATCACGAGTCGTGAAAATCTACTTCAACAGCGACGTTTCGCCTCCCACTGCAGGCGCATAAATGGTTTGAGCCCTAAGAAGTTTTGTGTTGATCCCTGTGGTATTGCAGGTGTATGCGTTTCTCTGCTTTGTTGGCAGCTTAAGGAGTGAATTAATTTTCACACTTTCTCAAACGTTGACGTATTGTTCATTTCCCATTTCAAAGTGTTAATGGGGCTCTCTTACGTACCTTGTATTTTCTTGCGCTCGTCGAATGATCGCCGCGATAGTTACTGACAGGCGGTGTTTGTGGGTGGAGAAATATCGTGGGATTAGCCAGATTGCCCAGCCCACCGGTCCACCGGGCGATTCCGCAAAGTTTTATTTGTACTTTTACGCGTCCGACGTGCCGAGTGGAGGCCGCTAATCGTCGCGCGGAGATTAACGCATAGCGCGTGCGGCCCATAAAACGGTATTGACGGCAAGGGGCCCATTGCAAGCGCCGACAGTATTCCCAGCGACGGTTTGCTGGCGATCGGCGTTAAGAGAGAACAACCTCACGATGCACGGCTGGAGTTTAGTAGAACGTTTCTTCACACCAGAGGGCTTTCCCGAACTTGATGCGCGATAAAATATACACACCCATCCCTCGCTATCCGCGATTTTACAATTCGCGGATGTGCAGACTCGCGAGATTTCGTACGAGGGCGCGTGACATCACACGGTACGTTCCGCGGGCCCCCTCCTCCTCACGGCCATGTCAAATGCCCGCGCACCCTAACCTGCGCCTCCCGAGATAGACGGACCCCACCGAGACGATAGGACTCAGCTTTGAGCCGAGAGAACAGCCGACGGCTTGATTTGCGATTTCCTACGTGGAGTTGTCACGTCACATGACCAGCCAAGAGGAACACTCGGAGAATGTGGAATGACACCCAGATGGCCACGTTGAACATAATTACTGTACTGTACACGAAGCACTAATGCATGCAATGTGTTCATGATATGTACATTGTTTGTACTGTTACATGTATAGTTACAAACATATTACAGTTGGACGATATTTAATGTTACAAAGTATACTCTACACTACAATTAATAATATTTGGAGGTGCAGCGGTAACATCTGGGCCTCAGAGATGGTCCTGCCTGAGGAAGTTCGATTCCCACCTCGGGCGCCTTTCTGTGTTGAGTTTGTTCACTGCCGCTGTTCTGCGTGGGTTGCCTCCGGGTTCTTCGGTTTCCTGCCACAAATAAAAAGAAACAGTAGTTATTTGGCGGATAACACCCTAATGTAAAGCACGCAGGTGCGGCACGGTGGC
>JAZEWT010000019.1:12981564-12993357 GCA_036362905.1 Mordacia mordax | reverse complement strand
GGGGGGGGTGGAGCCTATCCCGGCCGACAGAGGCGCAAGGCGGGGGAATACCGAGGATGAGACGCCAGTACATCGCAAGGCACACTTTTTGGAACAATTTACTCAGCCGTCCAATTAACCTGGGCAGTAGTGTGTATTGATACGGAATGAATGATAATTAATGAATATAGGATGCAGTGTCTGGAAGTTGGCACCGGTTTTCCGCACGGCTGCCTTCCTCCTCCTCCTCCTCTTTTCTGCCGTTCCTCGCGCCGATGAGTGGTTCCCCTCTTCCTCTCCGCGAGTGACATACTGTTATACGCGGCGAATTACTATTATTATTACTATTGCTAGCAGAGTGCCCGCCCTACGGGCGATCTTTTTGGAAGCGTATAACGTGTTTTTTTCTCTTGTCAAAGACGTTTTCAGCTGACGCGACCGCTTCGACCCGGATGTCTTCCTGACGTCTTTATGGGGAATGTTGCCGCAGGCTGTCTGAAGTTTAAGAAGAGTAATCATCAATAAAGTGGGAAGTGAAACTGACAGTAGACGTTACACGCCTTGGTGTTGTGCAGCTAGATAAACTTTATTGTCATTCCATCCTCATTCAATTAGAGTATACTCGCGGTTCCCGGTGCAAAAAACAAAATAAGGCTGAATCCACATTTCAACAGGGCAGGGTAAAACACGCAGACGATAAAGACGACATTGTGACGTGGCATGGCCAGTGCAGATATGCATACGTGTGTTTGGAGGGGTGGAGCATCTGTGTCCTGATTGTTATGATGAAGACGGTCGAGGTAGCGTGGTATTGAGGAGTCTGATGGCTTAGGGGAAGAAAGTGTTGCAGAGTCTGTTAGATCTGGCCTGGATGCTGTGGTACATTTTGCCAGACGGCAGGAGCGTACAGAGTTTGCAGCAGAGGTGAGAGGGGGGAGTCCTTAGATAATAATTGCACTTCTCGAGCGCTTTTCACCCGAGGGTCACACAGCGCCGCACAGAGTTGCAGAGAGAACGGTATGTTAGCAACAACATCAGAGCAATGCGACATGTTCGCATTTACATAAGTCTAAAATGTGTTCGGTATTTCCTAGCCCTCCACGTGTATAAGATGAACCCGATTTGAATACTGGGTGGCGAAAGCCTGGAATCGCTCTCGGGGGGGAGGGGTATCGGTTCGGTTCCCTATATCCCAGAGCAGGCTCAGCCACATTGATAATAGCATTTTCAATGAAGTCGGTCTTAACGCTATTGGACTAAATCTCTAATTGGCAATTACAAATATAAATATTCGGAAGCCAATTATGAAGGCAATTTTATGCATTACGTCAGCAGCATTTTATCCGAATTGAATTACTCCATTACAATTAAGAGCTGCTATCACTTCATGCCATAAGTGCACCTCTGCTCTCATCTCGACAGCAGTGGATAGAGCACGCAGCTCGCGTGCTCTACTTACAGAAGTTGGTAGCCGTGATGTTTTTAATAAATCTGAGCAGATTGATAATAAACATCAGTCTGCTCAGATTGATGTTTATTATTATTACAACAGAAAGTACCCAAGCTAGAGCTTGCAAGCTCTAGATGCAGGATTTCTGCGACACAACACTTGCTCCTATCTATAACACTGGCTCCAATCTCTAACACTTACTACTATCTATAACATTGGCTCCTATCTCTAATACTGGCTCCTGCGCCTAATACTGGATCGTAGCTCTAATACTGGCTCCTGTCCCGAAAACTGGATCGTAGCTCTAACACTAGCTCCTATCTCTAACACTGGCTCCTGTCCCTAATACTGGATCGTAGCTCTAACACTAGCTCCTATCTCCAACACTGGCTCCTATTTCTAATACTGACTCCTATCTCTAACACTGGCTCATATCTTTAACACTGGCTTCTCTGTAACATGGTGAGACCCGTAGACTATCACAGAGACCCGTCGATCCAATGGATTCCCTGTCTCGTGCCCCAGCACCAACAGCTCGCACGGCGGGTCATGCGCGGTCGGGTATAGTGTAGGTACTCCTCCTCCAAGTGTGGAAGAGTAGGCCTGAGTACACCGCTCCACACTCCGGAGAGTGGTGCTGTGTGACTCTCCTTGTAGTTGCGAGCCCTTGCAGCCCGGTGGTTGCCGTATGCTCGGGCATTGCAGAGCTGCGCCTTTACCGTCACCGAACGCAGCCGCCAGTATTCGTCGTGCCAGACTTTGTACACGTTGACGTGTGTGTGTGTGTGTGGACTGACGTGGGTTCTCACGTCGACATGCAGGCGTTCTGTGGGTCAGTCTGTGTGACTGCTCTTTATATGTCAACGTCTGACATTATGTACGTTTCGGTTGAAATAATTTTGTTTATTTGATACGCGTTGGTGCGAGCGATGCAAGTTGCCGTGGATAAGGGCATCTGCTAAATGATAATTATTCATTATTATAATTAATAATAATGACAAGTTACTCCCCTCGACCGCCTGAGGGTACCTTCAACGTGGGAGGCGAAACGTCGCGAAGGAGAGAGGAGGATCGATCGACGCGGCTATCCGGAAAGAGCAGCTTTCGGAAGTGACCGTGTGTTTATTTTTTAAATATTTAATTTCAATAACAAATAAATAATTAAAGGCTCCGGCGGTGTGTGATATATCACGGACACGCAAGGCCGTTTCATCAGTACATCGCTCGCCCGCTTTCTCATCTCGGCTTTAATCCACGCACATGCGAGGATGGGAAGGTGCTACGAATTTAAATTTAAAAACAAAATGTTAATGCAATCACGCGGGGCAACCCAGACGCGCTCCGATTTCTTCGGAAACATTCCCCGCGTCTCAATAACGCAATTTGCAGTCTGCGGAGTCCTCCACATCCGATGGGATGTTTAAGATTCATGACATTTACCAACGCGTGAGCGGCTCCATCTTCCCTTTTGAAACTGCGTTTACAAAATTCGTGACAATGTCAATGGATCGATGAATTCCATTTTTTGGGTTAGGACACGAAACAAAACTTTTGTCGTAAACCCTCCACCTCCCGACAACGGCCAATTAGTGAAGTTTGTGAACGTGAACAAAACGTGCAATTCTTCACGATCTCAACACACCGGTGTGTTGGAGAGCAAACTCACAGCATTTATTAATGAAATACGACGTTTCGTGGATTATTGCAATCAGCATCCTCAGGCAACCCGCACCAACTTGAGACGAGCGGCTTTGGAAAAAAAGCGGCTCGTCTCAAGCCTTCGAATTAAACGTCAATGGAATGTTGTAGCGTTTGCCATTATCGTCGCATTGATATGGGTCAGTCACGGCTCGGTGTGAGCTGAGAATCGCTCTCGAGAGCTGCTCTTTTTGGATAGTCGTGGGGAGGGGCGGGGGAAGAGGAGGGACGCTCAGTCAGTTTGCGTCAAAGCTGGGAGGAACTGTTGAGCTGTGCAGTTCTTTTTGACAGATTTCCAGCAGGGTGCAGTGAGCAAGTTACAACATCTCGGGGCACCGAAGGCCATTCATTTGGGCCAATTTACCTGGAGAGGAAGGCAGAGGTCTCCACGTGGACACGGGAAGAATCTGAAAACTCCACGCAGAGGGCGGCACCCGAACCGGGAATTGAACCTAGAACGTCTTGCTGTGAGGCGGCAGCGCTGCTCACGACACAGCCGCCGTGCCGCCACCACTCGACACCGCTATCCCAAAAATGAGCAACTCTCTACAACGATGCTCAACCAATACGATTAAGGTCTTCAGCCGTCTATTCGCTGCTGGATAAAGGCCTCCCCATGCCGTGCCGGAGTTCCTTGAGCATACTTCACCACGTTGGTCAGGGGGGTGTTGATGAAGGGAAGAACCAGGAACAGTTCATGAATCATTCGTCACTGATGTGAGAGGCAAGCAGCAATCGGAAGGTCACGGGTTCAAATCCTGGTTGGTGGAGAGGGTTGACTCGATTCATCATCCCTCCAGGGTCGATGAAACCAACACCACTTTGTGTGGAATTAAGCAGCTGTTGTAGCCAGACTAAGCAACATCCTGTCACCCTCCGACACTGAGAAGCTAATCCACATCTTCATCTCTTCACGAATCGATTATTGCAATGCACTGCTCCCTTGCACCCCTGCCTATCTTATCATTCGTCTGTAACGTGTGCAGAATGTGGCGGCTAGAGTTCTGACTCGCACACCCATCCCAGTGCTGGTGTCTCTCCACTGCCTACCGATTAAATACGGGATTTAATTCAAGATCCTCTGTCTCACCGACAAGGCTCTCACTGGCGCTGCTCCGACATACATCCACGACCTACTTCAGGCACCCTCCTCAACACGACAGCTTCGATCCTCCAACACGGCCTTGCTCTATGTACCTAGGTCGCACCTCCATTTGATGGGTGACACATCTTCCGCGCTGCTCTCAGACTCTGGAACTCCCTTCCATTGGATATTCGCTCAGCTGAGTCCCTGGGCATCTACATATCCCATCTCAAGACTTACTCGTTCTGTAATCCCTTGAAGTCCTCTGGCTGGGACTGCTGATGCTGCTCATTGTTGTTGTGCTGGGATGATGGCTCGCTGTTGACCTGTGCCTGCTCAGGAATACTTATTTCTTCCATTATTTGTTTTAAGTTTTAGTTCTTATTTGATGTCATTCATTGATTTATAGTAATAATTTTACTTAATTTATATATTCCGATGTTGTTGACATGCTATTCTCTCCACAGCTGTGTGCAGCGCTTTGTGGCTCGGGTTAAAAGCACTCTAGAAATGCAATTATTATTATGGTTATACTGGCGCCGGCTAACCACAGGACTGCCTTCTCCCTCCCCGCCTCTGGATCGTTCGCTCTCTCTCTCTCTCTCTCTCTTTTTGACACTAAGCGAATGTGCGTGGCGCGTTATGAATGTGAATCGTTTTTACAGCAAACACTCGATTTAACGGACTTTTGTGGTTGATGGGTGTCTGGAAGTCCGTTAAATCCAAGCGTTTATATGTTGATCGTATATCCAGAGTAAAGACCGTATCTTTTAACAACGTATACATTATGGACACCATGAAACAGAGTAATACATTTATCTAACAGTACCAATAAAAACACTAAAATAATGAAATATAATTTCCGATGCAGACCGTTGTCGGAAGCAGCAGACAGCGTCTGTTGTTTCTGAAGTACATTGAATAGAGGTGCGGTAAATCGAGATTTTTACTGTATATGGAGGTTATCCCCCTGGCATAGGAATGTGGAATTAGCACCAACTCAGGGCCACGAACAGGACACGGGCGTCTCAGTTTCCACTCCACGCTGATGGCGATTGCGGTGGCGATTGCGGTGGCGGTTGTGGTGGTGGTTGTGGTGGTGGTTGTGGTGATTGTGGTCTTGGTAGTTGTGGTGGTGGTTGTGGTGGTGGCTGTGGTTGTAGTGTTCCCGATGACACCTGGACGTTTCAGGGGTAGCGACTCCCTCTCCACCTCTCTCCACCCCCCACCGCCCCCTACCGCAGATTTATTACCACAGATAACTCAAGGTAACATCGGGCGTAAAGAACACACAACAAACACGGAAATATAAACTGACGATGAGACTTGCGCTCCGTAGATATTCTTTCGGGATAGCCGTGTCGAGCGATCTACCCTTCCCGACGTTACGCCTTCCATGTCTCAGTATTGTCCAACATTGGCCTCAATTCCAGAAGCGACCGCGTCAATCCATGACAGCTCATCGAAGCGCGTGGCATCATCACCGCGCGTGGGAATTTATGGGAGCAGCGCTAAATCTCTCTCAACAGCTCTGTGCAGCGCTTTGTGACCCCCGAGTGAAGAGCGCTCTCGAAGTGCAATTATTATTATCTCATTGCGTTCACGAATACTTACATCCGCGCCTGAGGATGCCTTCCAACGTGGGAAGCGAAAACGTCTAGAAGGAGGGGGGGCGCTCGACACAGCTATCCAGAGAGAACAGCCCATGAGAGCAAATCTTGTCGCGCACATGGAGCCGCGGTATCGCTTGCATCAGCAGAGCGAGAGAATCCGCAATCTGTAGACGGTCAGGCGCAGTCGGGGTCCGGTGTCGAAGCCACGACTCTGCGTGCTGGCAGTCGTGGCTCGACTGCGATCGCATCCTACGATTCGTAACGCGTCACGAAGGCAGGTGAGGGGCAGGAGAAAGGTGACTACGTGGTTAGCCGGTGCCAACATTTGCCAGACACTGGGTCCTATGTATTATTATAATTGCACTTCGAGAGCGCTTTTCACCCGATGGTCACAAAGTGCTGCACAGAGTTGTAGAGAGAACGGCATCTAAACAACGACATAAAAACGGCAAATCAACAATAATTAAAATGGTTTTTTTCATTACAAATTTGAGCTGAGGAGAGAATGGCTTATCAACAACATCAGATCAGCTCAATTGTTATCAGCCAACTGTTATCAGCCAATTAATTAAAGAGGTTTTATTTTTCCTTTTTTAAATGATGGGAGGAAACCGAAGAACCCAGAGGAAAACCACGCAGATAAGTGGGAGAGAACACAAAAACCCCACACAGCAAGGCTCCCAAAGTCAGAATCGAAGCGTGGATGTTACGCATACATAGACACACTTCCGCTCAATAAGTTAGTGCACAAGAACGCTTCTTTACTATTTTGTTCTTTGTAAAAATATGTCTACTACACTTACTATTAACATTTAAATCCGTTATTTACAATAGTTATCAAGAGAGATCGGTGCTTTTTGATCAATGCGGGCAGTGCTCGTCATTGAATTTTGCCCGGGGCCCTAGAATCACTAAGACCATCGCTAGGTGGAGGCAGCCGGTCCGCGATCGCGTGTCGCGAGCCCCTCCGCCGCCCGACGCAGCTGAGAGGAGGTTGACATGTCACGTTGTACGAGCGAATAACTGGGTCATATTGCCTCGGATAAATATAGCGGATTAATATATCGTGCATCGTAATGACACGAGCGTCAGCGACCGCTATGTTAAGACGTGAGAATTGCTCTTCGGCTCACCCCGGGGGAAGATGCTGAGACACGTGCTCAATCAATTCGGCTGTGTCAGGTGGCGGAGGGTGCCACGACACACGTTCGGCAATATCGTCAACGGGGACCCAACCATTACAGAGATTCCCTCCTTGCCGAACCATCGACTCCTCTCAACGTTTGGTCCAGGTTCTTGCTCCTGATCCGGGTGGATCGCTGCACCGATCTCCCTGCGTTCGCCATCCACTTTATTATTAATTATTATTTATAATTTAGCAAACGCTCTTATTCAGGCCGGCTTACATCATTATAGACGTGCACCATTATAGAGGTGGTGTCTCCACCATCTCCCCCTACACCCCCTCCCTTCTCCACCATCTCCCCCTACACCCCCTCCTGTCTCCACCATCTCCCCCTATACCCCCTCCTGTCTCTACTCCACTGGAGCAGCGGTAACATCCGCGCCTCGCAGTAAAGAAAGTCCTGCCCGAGGCGGTTCGATTCCTGCCCAGGGCGCCTTTTTGTGCGGAGTTTGTGTGTGTTCTCGCTCTCTCTCTCCCCCTCTTCTGCGTGAGGTTTCTCCGGGTTCTCCGATTTCCTCCCCACGTATTAAAAAAATATGCTCATTAATTCTCATCTCATCTCATTATCTGAAACCGCTTAATCCTATATAGGGTCACGGTGAGCCGGAGCCTATCCCGGAAACATAGGGCGTAAGCTCGAACCCGGGACCTTCTTGCTGTGAGGCGACAGCGCTAACCACTGGGCCACCGCGCCGCCCGCTCATTAATTAATTCGCAGATAACACTGTGATGTAACGCAGTGTCTGGCAAATGTTGGCACCGGCTGACTGCATGGCTGCCTTCCCCTCGCCGCCCTGTGGTTTCCTCACTACACTTCTACAATTATGTAAGTCGCCCAGGATAGGGGCGTATAATTAATGATAATAAGAAACCGATATATAGATGTTTACTATTACAGCATGAAATGCTCAGTGAGCTTGTAAGCTCTGGGTGTGGGATTCCTGCATTTGAAACAAGCGTTCGAACTGACCAACGCAACAACGTATACAGTCACGAGGAGAATAATTAGCCCTGCGATGGACTGGCGCTCCTTCCTGGGTACCTCCCTGCCCTGCTCCCTCTGTCTGCCGTGATTGGCTACGGCGCCCAACGATCAGATTTAAACGGGGACTGATAACGGAGACGATGACGATTCTGTCTTCCCGCATGGCAGCAGTGATTTCATGAGGAGGTTGATGCCAGCGAAGGTCTCTTCTGCGGCTCCGGTGAGAGCCAGAGAGACGGGGGAGGGGGGGGCTTTGGTAGAAAGACAGAGAGAGGGGGGCTTTGGTAAAGAAAGATATCGGGGTTCTGCTGTTCCTGATCCTCTTCCTCTGTTAAATAAGTGTACACTGTCCTGGACTTACTATGAGCCTCTATCTCTATGGGTCTCCGTGTACGTCTGTGGGTCTCTATGAGTCTTTATGGGTGTTCTGTACGGCCCATAGTTTGGGTCTCATGGCCATAATCACATTACATAATATGGCTTGCCTTAAATAACACGATTCTCTATGGGCCTATGTATCTCTGTGGGTCTCTGTGTATGTCTGTGAGTCTGTGGGTTTGATATACGGTCAATAGTTTGCGTTGTATCCCTACAATTATACTACATTCTATCGCTTGTCTGTGAGTCTCTGGGTTTACTGTGTGTTCCATAGTTTGGGTCGCGTGGTTACAATCACATTGCTGTTGCGTGTGTCTCATTTTCTATCTAGAAGAGTGCCTGCCCTACGGGCAATCTTGTTCCAAGTGTGCAACACGTTCTCCCTACACCCCTTGTTGGCGAGGTGTTCTGGCTGACTGATCTGTATTCTCCTCGATGTCGTGTTTGGTAAAATTGCCGCTGCGCTTGATCTTTGTTCAACGTGGGTAGCCTTGGCTTTTGATACATCTCATTGTCACAGATTTTTAAAACATAGCTTTGAAAATATCATCATCATCATCAATACCCGCTTAATCCTGTACAAGATCGTGATGGGGGGCGGAGCCTATCTCGGCAGACACGGGGTGCAAGTAAGGGCTATACCCAGGATGTCACGCCAGTACATCGCAGGGCACTCGAGGAAATTTACTCAGTAGGCCAATTAACATAGGCAGCAGCGTGTCTTTGGACGCTGGGAGGAAACCGGAGTGTCCGGCAAAAACTCACGCGTGCACAGTGAGAGAGAGAGAGGACTCGCAAACTCCGCACAGAAAGGCACCAGAGACGGGATCCGAACCCGGTCCCTTATTGCTGTGAGGCAGGAGCGACACTGCGCCACCACGCCGCTCGCTTTGAAAATATATTACCTTAAAATATCTCTCCAAAAATAACGTTCACAAAACCCTCTGAGGTCGCAATTCGAGCGTTGTTAGTGAAAAGTCAGACACTCGGGAGGCGTTAGTGGGCCAACACTCATACAAACACTTGCTCCATTATACACAGATGTACCTGTCAAAATGATGAGAGGCAAGGAGTGTGCTTTGTTCATTAAAATTTAAAACCCCACCATTTTATTAAGCGCGCAAAAATGTCTTTCACACGCTGGAGCGTTTCAAAGAGCGTTTTACGCGCCGACGCCGCAATTCATCTGTTTCAAAGCCTCAGGGAACCGCGCGTCGCGCATCGAGAGCCGTCAGGGGAGGCGGCCGATATATTCGTTTTACTGAGCAGCACCTGTGGGAGGAAACCGGAGTACTCTGACCCACGGTACTCGGTTTCCTCCCACATTCCAATGATACACTGCTGTTACTGCTTAGGTTAATTAGCTTGCTGACTAAATAATCTCTTCTCCCCCTCGTGCCGATCTTGGACCTCCTCTAGGTCGACTCAGCCTTAACCGAGTACCTAACGTGATGTATTAACATCACCACTTTGGAAACAAAGCTGACCGGGCGTGGTGCTGGCCACCCACCCCCTCGTGTCCCGTGCTGGTCTTTACAGGTACTACTCGCTAACAGCACTTGACTTTATAAGCGGCTAGGTCTATACGGGTGACCTTTGTCTTTGCGTGTCCCGGTGTATTTTTGTATCAGTCTCTGTGTACGAACCCTTGTGTGTACGTGTCTGTGGGTATCTCAGACAACTCTGAACACCTGGGTTTGTCCCGTGGCCTCCTGTCGGCAAGCCTTCAATACTTCACGTGCTCTCAAAGCGCACCTGGCCTGGCACAAGCGCCATGAGGGCGTCACCGCCACTTGTGGCAAACGGTGACCTTTGTGTGTATGTGTACGTGTCTGTGGGGAGCAGTGGCCCAGCGGTTAGCACACTGGGCTACAACCCCAGCGATCCTAGTTCGATTTTCTGGACCGGTCATGGCCTCCCCTAGGTCAACTCAGCCTCAAATAAATACCTAGTGCAATGTGAAAATATTTCCACTAGGGAGACAAAGGCGGCCGGGCGTGGTGTTGGTCACCCACCCCCTCGAGTGCCGTGTCGACCGTCGTGTGCTCGCTAACAGCACTTGACCCTATAGTCTGTTAAGACTATATGTGAGATCTTTGTCTGTGCATGTAGGTACGTGCCAGTGTGTGTATATATGTATGGGGCAGGTGTGGAGACAGTGGAGAAGTTTTCATACCTTGGCAGTGTGTTTATGGCCGGATCCGGTTTGGCAGTGGAGGTCTCGCTCCAAATCATTTGCTTGGCGTTATATTTTTATCGGCCGCGTAACGCTGTGTGGAAGCTGCTGGCCTGTCGCTCCACACGAAGCTTCGGGTCTTCTCAGCTGCCGTCATGCCCTCTCTTCTCCATGCTTGCGATACATGAACCCCCCTGGCGGAACATTTGTGCCGTCTTGAACCTTTCCGGCTGGCCTACCTACGATCCATCCTGGGTTTTACCAGGTTAGATTGTGTGAGGAGTTAACAAATTCTCAAAAGATCTGGACACAGTCCCATTGGTGAGCTCCTCCGGCAGGTAAAGCTGCGGTAGCTCGGTCATGTAATCTATTGAATGCCCGAGAAACTTCTGTTGGCCGGATAGAGGGGAATAAAGGGCGCGACACGGATTGGATGGACCGATGTGCACAGGAGGACCTGCAGCTGAGTGGACTTGCTGTAGACTGGTACCAGCGGTGTCAAGATCGATCTCTGTGGAGGAAGATCGTGAAGGACGCTACGGTGCAGTTGGAAGCAGTTCAACAACGGAGGGCGGGGCAGCTACGCTCACAATGAGCGGAGCACCGGGCGTGCACAGGTGGTGCACAGGTGGTGCACAGGTGGTGCATCTGCCAGTTGTCTCAATCAGGCAACCCATAACACCTGGGTCTACCCTGTTACCTTCTGTCAGCGTGGTCTCAAAGTGCACCTGGTCTGGCACAGGTGCAAGGTGATGACGTCACCGCCACTGAGTGGAGAATCGTGGTTGTTTTTACGTGTAAACGTGTTAGTGCCTATTTGTGTGTGCTTGTGGGGAGCGGTGGCCCAACGGTTAGCGCGCTGGGCTACAAACCCGGCGATTCGAGTTCGAATCCCGCTCACGGCCAACACCAGTGACGATTTCTGGAGCAGTCCTGGGCCTCTCCTAGGTCGACTCAGCCTCAAATGAGTACTTAGCGCAATGTGAAAATATTGCCACTAGGGAGACAAAAGCGGCCGGGCGTGGTGTTGGTCACCCACCCCCTCCTGTGCCGTGTCGACGACCTATGTGTCATAGATGCTCGCTAACGGCACTTGACCCGACGGCCTCTTACATGGGGGATATTTGTTTGAGACGCGTGCGCGCCTCAGTCCGTCTTTCGTCTGTATACGCGTGTGTGTGTGCGCGCGCGTGTGCGTGCGTGTGTATGCGTGTGTGTGCGTGTGCGCGCGTGTGTGCGCGCGT
>JAZEWT010000019.1:12951988-12973609 GCA_036362905.1 Mordacia mordax | reverse complement strand
CCCTCCACCCCCTCCCCTCCACCCCCTCCACCTCCTCCACCCACACCACCCCCCGTTCAAGCGTCGCGAACGCCACTTGGGGTGGATCGGCGGTGCAGTCGCCCGGCCAACCGCGGTTCGCTGACATTCGAGTCCGCTAACCGATACGAGCGAGGAACGCGCGGACCGGGGATCCTCCCCTAGGTCGATTCAGCCCTAAATCGAGTGCCCTGGCCGGGGGCGTGCGAAGATCCGCCCGTGTGTGGGAGTCTAACACATCCGAATGCGGTGCAGGGCGAAGCGCTGCCTCCCGGGCTAAATGGAGGGCCGCTCGCACGCAGGACTAGGCACAGCGGTGTGCGGAGGTTACATCGAGCGGTTGTTTGTCTCCCGCCGTGGAGCAGATTCCTTTCCGGTGCTGGTGCTGCTCGTGTCGGCCGTCCTAGCCATCTGTTTCACGGCCATCTTCGCTGCCTGCGGCTTCTGTAAGTGGTGCCAGCGGACAATGGTAAGGATCCCGGAGAAGTGGGAGAGAGGATTTTGGAGAACTTGTTCACGAGAAGTGTGTCCTTTTTTTTATGTGTCGCCATTATCGGTACCCACTTGATCGCATAGGGGGTTGCAGGTAGCTGGACCCGATCTCGGCAGACACAGGGAGCAAGGCAGGGCTATAGCCGAGTAAATCTAAGCCTTGGGTTGGTTGTTAGGTTTCCACACCTGGCGTTTCACTCTGATTCCTATTGCCCTTCACATCTCTCATTGTCCCCCGTGGGTCCAATTTGTAAAACAACCTTGGCGAAATATTTATATCACAACAATGCCGAGAAAATACTGCAGAAATACTGCAGAAATAATAATTTTAATAATTCCATGCATCGTCAGACTTCACAGTGGACGTTATTTAGATCGTGTGACGTCATTCGAAGCAGAGAAGACCTAGTGCGCTGATCCACATTCACAGCGAGCGAAACATCGCCCGCAGGCTTGCGCAGTCAGGAAAGTCAACAGCAACACCGCCCCCTTGCGTGCAGATGATTGCCCTGTTGCAAGTCGGTGCCGTGCTCACCTCGTGAAACGCTGTGCCGCGAGACATTTGTCTATAAGCGTGCAGTGAGGAACGCCGCTGTGCTTCAGTGAGGCGCGCAGTGTAGCGGTTAATGTGCTGTGCTGCGAATGGCCAACGTCAGCGACGGTTAACTTTAACCGGTCCTGAGAGTCAGCTCGGTCGACTCAGCTTCAAATTAATTTCTGATGTACCCTGTAATCTTTACCACTAGGGAGAAAAAGGTGGCTTGGCGTGGTGCTGGCCTCATCACCCCTTTGTGTTGTCACGATGCTCACTTACAGAACTTGATCTAACAGTCTGTAAGGCCTACACGGGGGATCTTTATCTGTTTCAGTGTAAACGCAAGTTGTTGTTGTTGACGTTGCTGATTTTCAGACCAGGGAATACAAGGACCCTGCGAATGAGGAAGGCAGCATTGGTGAACACAGCTACGATGGCAGCGTCAAGCTGCGCAATGAGAAGAAGCTGATGAAGTACGTGAACACCTGTCGTGCGCATCGCTCGCACACGCGCACGCACGCGCACACACACGTGCGCAAACGATGGACTACAGCTGCCCGTCGCTTATCTCTCGATTGCCAGCGATCGTGACCAGCGGTCTCGTGACTTTTCTGACCCCAGTCTCTGTTGTTTTCGAGTTTGTTTCATTTGTGCTTCTTTTCGCCAACTTCATTTCAAACAGTTTCCCTGTCGTCGCACCGGCAACTCTCCTGCTTCCGGCACGCGTTGTATTCTCTGTGATTTGACCCTTCCTCCTTAGGCCTCACCACTTCCTCATGAGACCCCACTCTTTCCTAAGCTTCATCCCTTCCCGATTATACTCCACCCTTTGCTGATTAAACCACTTCATTAGGCCCCACCACCCACTTCTGTTGTTCAATCTTAGACCCCACCCCCTTTTCGCTAGGCCCACCTCTTTCCATTCAAACCCCACCTCTCTTCCCGCACATGGGGTTAGGCTGGTTTAGATAGTGGTGGGGGTTGTGGTGTATGGGGGCGGGCCTGCACATCAATCAGCACCTGCCGCACGCAGTAGGTGGTGATCGGTGGGGATGGTTGGTGCGGGGAATAGGGCGGCCTCAGAATGAGGACACCAACAAGCTCTCGGAGGAGCACGATAACACAGATTGCGCTGCTGGATCCACACCACAAGGGGATTGTCCAGTATTGACCTCTCATAGAGCACCGCGTCACCACCTTGCCCACCTGTTAGTGAGCAACCCCGTGAAGGATGTATCATAGAACTACTGTTGAGGTCACCATACAACTCACCAGTTTTATCTACGCCCTAAAAGGGTAGCTTGAATTTTCCCACTTATGGAAATGTTTATCACATGCAAAGAAAAGTGATGTTTTAAATTCTCGGAGTTGGAATTTTGCCACAATTAAGCGATTTAAAAAACTAAAGTTTTGCGCAATCATTGGTGATCAGGCAGACACCATCAATTCACGACACTGTGCCACCGCTTCAATTAAAGACATCTGATCAAACTCGGCGTCTGAACCCAGGAGCTCAGTGGTCTAAGCGCTGTGACAGCGCAATCACATGACAACATGACAACCTGTCACTCCTCTCTGTTCATTCACACGGCTCTTCTCACGGTGCCAGCAGAGGGAATTTCTTCTAAAGTTATTTTCAATATGTCTGACTGGCTCCATTGCTTTTACAAAATTAGGTTTCTATCTATATTAGGGATGTGCTGCCAGTTTTTTTATTGATCCAAACATATGAGAATCTGACAATAACAATCTTTTGTTGAGATTGGTCAGAAAACCAGACGTGGCATCACAATATGATTTCACTTCGGTGATTTTTTTCTCCAATTGGCATCAGTGACCTGACTTCTGTCCACATGCATACGCGTAACTGAACATTTGTGTAATGCAACCGAAATGATCAGAAAATTCAAATATAGAGCCAATCCCGTTCTTAAATATCTGAACAGTTTTAAATGGAACACTCATCCCTAATATAAGCATATATTACCATCGCGTAGCATAGATGTTGTGTTCATTAAATCTCACAATGAGTTTGACGTTAAGTTATGCCTACTATTTGTCGGTCTACCATGTTTGGAATTGTGTTACGTTGATTTGACGCAGTGACCAATCAAAGAGGGGCTTCATGGATTTAATAGACTTTCACCTGGTCAAGAACAAGTAGGTTTGCCGCAACATCATTTTTGACAATGACACGATATCAAACATCATGATATCGACGTCTCTCGAATTTGGATCATTGTTTCCAAATTTCATTACAGTGCTTGCGTGTTGGTGCTGTGCGTTAAGTGCAGTACTAATGATTAATTATTCATCTGTTCACGTTCACTCGACGTGAACCTCTCGCGGGTCTTCCAGCCACTGCAACACAAGTAGTGCAAATCCTGCCAGTTGCACGGCACTGAAATAACTGTGTCACAGAATGTGCTGGTGTGGGGTTCGTCACGGCTACCAAGTGTCATGAGAATTTCTCTCCATAGTTGTTCTTTCGTGACATCCATGTCGAGCGTTGCTCAGCTCTCCTTTCCGACATTTAACCTCCTACGTTTGAGGAATCATCAGGCGTCACAATGAATGATGACGATATAGCAGCTTGTTAATTACGCAGGAAACATTGAACAGATCGCTTATTTAACCCTGTGATTTGCTTCGAGAATTATTTGCCATGTCGCAAACATTTTGGCAGGAAATAAAATGTTTGTGCTGATGTTTTCCCAAACGGGTGACGCGGTTATCGTGGCCCTTATGTAATGTGTGTCGTATCATTGTATCGCAATATTGCGGCAAGCCTACAAGTTAAGACCAGGCGTCCCTACATCTCTCTGTCCAAGACACAACCTAGCACTTGGTGAAATCAAACTCAAGTCACATGGGCTCTAACCCCGACATCAAGGGGTCACGATGGCCAAATCAGTGCACGCCGCCCCCACCACCGCTTCCTTACCACGACAGAAACCCCGCATCTCACTGTAGAGTCATCACCTTTTTTCCAAAGACCAATCTCGAGACGGCTATCCCAAAAGAGCAGCTCGTAAGAACAATCCTCAGCCACCATCAGCTGGCTTTAGGTCTCTCCAATTGGCCGCCGAACTCCGCGTGCCACAGCTCCCATGTATGTATCCCTGCCTTCCTCCTCCTCCTCCTATGTTTTCTCTAAGCTGCAAGTTGTTATCCCTATCCTCCTCCGCCATGCACGCGTGTCCCACCCATCGCAACCACCCCCTCTCCCCGAGCACAACCCCTGCAGCACGCTCGCACGTCGCACTCGACTTTGAACTTCGGAAGCACGCCCGCGCACCCCTTGCACGAATCAAATCAGACCAACGGTGCGTGTACATCCGCACTATTCCTTTAGAACGAAATGAAAATTGCGAAGGGCCGCGTTGTGTTTCCCGGGCGGCTATGGTCTGCGGTCGTTTCACAGAACGTAATCGCATCCGAGAGATGAGAATGGGATAGAGAACGTTTAGACTAGAGATGGCCCCGTTTACTGTCAAGCAAAGCATGCGGGACACGAGCAGGTCGCGCCACAGGGGTCGCGACGGCCCCGGCGGGCGGATCGAACCGACAACTGCAGCTAAACCGGGCGTGCAGAGCCAGGAGAACGTCCTCTGCGACGACTGCACGCTCGGGGATGTCTTCATCCAGCAGGGGATAGATCTTGGGTCACGACGATGACGACGACAGCAGAAGGGGGATTTATTTACTTGCCGTGATTGCTCTGCGTTACCGTGCAGTGAGTTGGGTGCGCTAACGTGGTGTTTGTTTCGGTAGATTGACTGACGATGGGACCCCAGTAAGTCGAAGCTGGTTCAGAGTATGTTGGTCTGAAACAAATTCCGCCGTTTAAGTCAAGTCTGGAAGGCGAAAAGATTGATGGACTAAAACATCTGATGATACAGAACAGGGCGCGTTTAAGAAAAAATCTAATTTGCTTGCATATTTTATTAACTATGTATTCATGCTACACTGAGTGGATAGAATATTCGACTACCATCACATCATCATCACTTCTCCAATGTCGGTACCATTCATCCTTTCAATCTCTAAGACGTAACATCTGTAGTGCGGAAATCACACGGTAAAAAATTACGATGCATCCTTGCGAGATAGACGATCAAGTTTATCCAGTTACACTGCTACTTAACAGAGACCCCGGTGACACATAGAGAGCCACACTTTGAGTGTTCAGTTTATTTCACGTGTGATGAGACCGATGATCCAGTTTAGACTATTGCCCGGATATTGTACACGGGAGATCCGTGTACAATAGGTTTGTCGGGGCTTGATATGTGAGAATTGCTTTTAAGAGCTGCCTTTTCGTGATAGCCATGAAGAGGCAATGAGAAAAGGCAGGACATTCAGTCAGTTTGTTATTAAGCTAGAAGGAACCGTTGAGCTATGTAACTCATTTTAACAGTTGTTCAGCCAGGAGGGGGTAAGCAAGATACAACATTTCAGGGCACCAGGGGAATTTTGGTCGGGAGGACAATTAACCTGGGCAGCAGCGTGTCTTTGGAATGTGGGAGGAAAACTGAGTACCTGGCAAAAACTGACACGGACACAGGGAGAGCATGAAAATACCACACATGAAGGCACTCGAGTTGAGAATCTAACACGGGTCCTTTTTGTTGTGCGAAAGAGAAACAAAACACAAAACATCAACATCGTAGAGAACGAACAGAGGGACCTCAATTAGCAGTGTACCTTCACTAAAGAACGCTCTTGTGGGTGCTTTTGTTGGCCTACCCTTTCACGCCGGCCATACGTTTTGAAAAACATAAGCTCGAACTTCAACGCGAAAAAAATATATCACCTTGCACAGTAATTGTTTACAATGATTTCTTTCTTAATTTTCAAGTAAATTAATTTGCAGCTGAGTTTAACCAGTTGGCGCCCAGATACCAAAAACTGCGCACGGTGCAAAATGTTTTTTTTATTTCTCGGAATGATCCAACAACACGTCACCGGAAGTGATGTTACTTCAATGGCGCATGAAATACGTCACTATTGCTGGCACAAGGACGTAGAAAAACAACACCCCGCCCCCCAAATAGATCAAAATTTGTCCAAATTTTTTTTTGACAATATTAAATTTGCACCTTTGAAACTCATCACTCGTGACAGTTCAACACATTTTAATTATCCGGGGTAATGGAGTAAAAATAAATACAGTGAGGGCAGCCCATATACAACAAAAGATATTTGAATAATGCAAATGAAAAAAAAACATTATTCCCTGTGAAACCTTTATAGACTTGAAGCAAGTGATGCTAGCAAGCATCTATGCAGGCCATTATGGCACCAAGCCCAGATTCTCATTTGAGACCGAGGAGAGGCCCAGGACCAGTGCAGATAATCGCCACTGATGTTGATAACTGTTAACAGAAATCGGACTTCTGAAGTCGCGTTCGTAGCTCAGCGGGGTTAACCGCGGCACCACTGCTCGGCACACACGCACGCGCAAAGACATGGGCGCACACGCGCTCACTTAAATGCGCTGAACACTAATACAGACGGATTCATGTTCAGCCTCGTAATCATCAAGCGCTGCCACAAAACGCGCGCTATTAAACTGCGGTGTTATTCCGCCTGCCTCCCCACATATCAAGCAAGTGTGCCAGACGACATTTAATTTCGATTGCAGCTGCATATTTAAATGGGAGATTAATTTTCATCGACTTGCCCACTACGTGTAATTGTGTGCGATCGTGTGCAAGCACACAAAGACAGAGATCCTCTGCATAGCCTCGCCAGAATTTCAGGACAAGTGCCGTTCGCGAAATTGGCTTCCGCCACAGAAGCTAGCAAGCAGTGGTCTCCTATCAGTCGATCGCGATGGACAGATCGATCTTAATATCCCAGGTGTAAGCTTAATTGTAATCAGTCGAACATGCAATCGCAACGCCGTGCAGTATAGACGTACATTTAAAGGAAAATGTATTTGGGAGTCGATTCTGGGACCAATTGCGGAATTGATCCATTAACGGGAAGATCCAGAATTGATTCTGAAGGTGATTTCGTGTTTCAAAATGTTTGAGATCACTGCGCTAGACGGATCGTCCTATTGGAATGCCCTGATGATGACGGCTCTGACTGAGTAATTCATCCAGCGGTGGATAGACCAGTGGCATATGATATCCACGCATCGCGGTAGGGAATCGATGACATGGCATTCGATCGGGTAAAATAAACGTTAGCTCACGACTACGCACGCCCTTAGAACCATCATCCGTGGATGGATTCTTTACTCGACATGCAAATTACATGCTAATTACATGCAACCGATATGCCAATTATATGCAATAAGGTATTCTAATTATATGCGCACTATGTGCTGACGTTGCACAGATAGGCGATGAGCTACCAAGTGAACGAACAAGGAAGTCAAGAAACACTAGCGACGAGATGAGGGTAAACAAGGGGATCGGATGGGGTCAGCAGTAAGGACAGGGCCAGAGGTATGGATGGAGCCAGAGGTAGGGATGGGGTTAGGCCGAGGATCTGATTGGTTCGTGCGCCGCCCCTTGTGATATCACGTGGGGTGGAGCAGTGGAGCAGTAAGAACTGTGCTACGAACCGGTCCGGTCATCTTGAGCAGATTCTCGCCGAGGCTGACATCAGTCGCGAGAAATAACAGATCCAATTTTGGGCACCGTCCCTCGTTTACCAACACATACTCACCACCATGGTGAAGTATAGCCGTGCGACCCCGACACGCCTTGGCAAGGCCTCCATCCAGCAGTGGTATCACAAAGGGCTGCACTTTTATCTATTACCAGGGTAATCTTGTTCTTCACGGGCGTGAAATCATAAATGAAAAAATATGCATATGCAATTGGAAAAGTTTACAATATAAAAATATGCAATTGGAAAAGTTTACAATATAAATAACTATGGAGAGGTGCAATTGTGAAAACAAATTAGAAAGTTCCCTAAATATTTGTGTTACTAAATTAGTTTCTCCACGTAAATGTACGCACGTAGTGAGGAGAGGGACCTAATTATCGACGAATCGTTTTTCCACCCTTATCCACGTTGACTGCTTACAAAAGCTTCTCTTTCTGGATAGCCGTGTCGAGCACTTCTCCTCCCTCCTTCACGACTTTGCGCTTCCCGTATTGGAGGCATCCTCAGACGTCCTGTGACTAAGAGGCACAGGACGAGCAGCTTTTGGAAGCGATCGCAAGGCGCCGAGCTGTGAAACCTACATCGGTACTTATCCACGTTTTGAACATTCGGAACGTGGAGGGTAACACCAGGGATCGGTGCCGTGAGCGATTAAAGTCTAATGGCAGAGCAACTAAAATCAGAAAATATTTGCACTTCACCCGAGGGTCACAAAGCGCTGCACAGAGCTATGGAGAGAATGACATGTCATCAACAACAACAACATTAAAGTAGATCAGTTACATTTAAATAATGACTATAAATCAATCAAGGGCATATATTTTGCCATCAATTGAAACATCTTCAACGTAGATTTTTTTAAAAGCCACGATTCAATTGGTTTATACACTACACAGATCCGTAAATAAGAGTGAATAAGTTAACTCTTGGCACGCCAAGTCTGACCGATCTCTGACCCATGAGTTAGGCTTAGAGTCCGGGTTCGGGTTCCAAATGAGATGAAAAAAAAGAGATGAATCACGAGTCACTGCAGGACATGTATTGTGACTGCAGGCATTCCTCGAGCAGCCATTGAGGCCCGTTCTATAGACCCAAGTCTATTATCGTCACCGCTTCCTTGAGCCATGTTCCATCCGCCGCTGGATAGACACGAATCTACCATCCCCCGTCGTCCCTCACGTGGTCAACATCGCACGCTCGCACTCACGAGCTGACTGCATCCTCCACTCCGTCTCCTCAGCGCACGTCCTCCCCCGGAGCATTCGCTGATCCCGCGGGTCGTCGTCCCCCCTTACCCTCTCCCTCGCACGCTCACCCCACTTCGCGGCCGATACGGTGCTGTGATGGTGGCGATGGTGCTGATGATGGTAAGGTTGCCAACCGTCCCGAATTGGCCGTGATTCAACCGGAATCGGTTTGCCGGTGACAATTGAAAATAACGAGGAAGATTGTAATGATATAGGTTTTCACGGCTCGATGCATGATGATTGCTTCGAAAAGCTGCTGTCTCGGAACAGCTGCGTCGATCGCTCCCTCTATTCACCTCGCGACGTTTCGTCTCACACGTTAGAGGCGGCGCGGTGGCGCAGTGGTTAGCGCTGACGCCTCACAGCAAGAAGGTCCCGGGTTCGAGTCTCTCGGCTCCGGTACCTTTCTGTGTGGAGTTTGCATGCTCTCCCCGTGTCCGCGTGGGTTTTCGCCGGGTACTCCGGTTTCCTCCCACAGTCCAAAAGCATGCTCCTGGATAGGTTGATTGGCTCGCAGACTAAAATTGTCCCGCAATGCCCGGCGATGGACCGGCGTCCCGTCGTCGGGTGTATTCCTGCCTTACGCCCTGTGTTTCCGGGATAGGCTCCGGCTTCACCGTGACCCTATATAGGATTAAGCGGTTTCAGATAATGAGATGAGATGAGACGTTAGATGCATCCTCATGCGCAGTGTGCGTGTGTCGTGTGTGTGACTCCTATTTATGTGTAGGTACTAAGTATACGTTTAGGTCCAAGATTAATTCTTGAAGCAATCGAGATTCACAAGACAGAAAATTACTATGAACCACAAACACGAAATGAGAATAAAGCTCAGCCAAACCTGAAGGCCAGTCATTGAAGTCAGCAGCACATAGATATAGAAATCTGAAATGAGGACATCAGAGGGAAGTTACGAAGTGTTTGGGAACCATGCATTCCTTCATGAGATATAAACTAGGAGATAAGTCACAAGTGGAACAGGATGGGCTTAATGTGATTCCGGGGTGTGGGTAAGACAATGGAATCCTTCAAGTGGATCCCGACAGTCATCCATTGATCCTGGAATGCAGCAACTCTGTGGAGGGGACTCAACATACATATAGTACCTACATATAAATAGGACGGCGATGGACTGGCGTCCCATCGTCGGTATATCCTTGCCTTGCGCCCTGTGTCTGCCGGGATAGGCTCCGGCTTCACCGTGACCCTGTATAGGACTAAGCGGTTTCAGACAATGATGAGATGAGATATAAATAGGAGTCACACATGACACATGCACACTGTGCATGAGGATGCCTCTAACGTGAGGCGAAATGTCGCGAGGTGGAGAGATGGAGCGATCGACGTGGCTATCCCGAGAGAGCAGCTTTTCGAAGCAATCATCAATGAGGAAGATTGTTCTTTTTGTGTGCAGCAGGCTGGCGCAGCGGTAGCATTCACACCGCAAGGAAAGAAGGCCCTGCGCGATGCAGTTAGTTACCTGCCTCGGGCGCCTTGTTCCCTGCAGTTCGTATATTCTCTCCCCCTGTTCTGCATGGTTTTCCTCCGAGTTCTCCGTTTTCCTCCCATAAGAAAAGCAACAGTTAATTGGCCGATAGCATAATAAATAGGCTGTGTGGCTGTCTTCCCCTATCATGGGCATATCATAATTTCATAATTTCCCATAAACCTAATGTTAAAATCAAGGTTTGCCTTCCTAGATGACAACATGTAACTGAATGTAATTAAATGTACAAAAATGCGTTTGATTGTAAAGAAACATATATCTCAACTGGAATGGTTAAAAAGCTTGCTGATCAAAACTTATTCTTGGATATTTTAAAAAAATGTCGTAATTGGCATGCTATACTGATTCTCATCTTAAATCGACACCCAACATTATTTCCATATTTTCCAGAGTTCCACCTCTACTATGGGTTGTTTAATGGCAGACATACCACGTAGAGACACGCACAGACAAGAGACAGATACTTGGAAACGCCACACGCAGCCAGCCCATTGTACCACTTCAAAACGCTTTAAGGCTTCCTTCCAGCGTTTCTTCTATTTAATATCCATCCCTCTCCTCTTATCGCCAGAGGCAAGAACATCGTTACCTGTGCGTTAAGTACTCAGCTCTATAAGTAGTTTGGACCAAACGTTGTACTTTGCCTCACAAATACACGAGGGACTCAGAATAAAGGTGGCCTGGCAGGGGTGCGGGGGGGGGCGGTATTGGGGGCGGGATGAGGTGGGGGCGGGGCGAGGTGGGGGCGGGCGATTTCATCACACGCAATTTAGATATTTGCATTTCTTAAGCGCCTCTCACCCGATGGTCACAAAGCGCTGCACAGAGCTATGGGGAGAAAGGCATGTCAACAACATCAAAATAGAACGATGATTGCTTCCGAAAGCTGCTCTTTCGAGACACACATCATTACAACAGAATAGAATATTTAAGTAAAATAATGACTATAAATCAATTAACATCATCGTGCAATTCGTTCAATAATCCGTTTAAGAGAGCAGACGCCAGTCCCCGGGTTACGAATGGGTTCCGTTCCTCATTTCCGTTCCTACAGTCGGAACACATTATTTTTACTGTTGTACTCTACTATATGTGATACTAGAATGCACTGGAAAGTTTAGGACTTTTGACATTATTTATAACGATGTAGATATGTATAGTTTCTCAAACTTATTTGCAACACAAGTTTTATATTATACTGCATACTGAATTTAATAGTATCCGATGGGAGCTCGTTCGTAAATATGAGCGTAGGTCAGAAGCTCGTAACTCGTAAGTACGGAGACTGTTGGTATTTGTGAAAGTCGAAACTTATAATATATATCGCTCTCTAAATGGCAACGTATGTGTGAAAAACGTAAAATAAAGAATAGAGGGGTGTTATGCAATTTCAGAAATTACACACTAAAGAAAAATAAATATGTAAATAGTACCCCCCCCCCCAATATCTGCAGCCTTGGTTATTTGGACAGCTGACTAAGTTGCCCCCAGTGCCCTACGATGTACTGGCGTCACATCCTGGGTATTGCCCCACCTTACGCCGTGTGTCTGCTAGCTCCGGCCCCCCACGTCCCTGTATAGGATTAAGCGCATATTGATAATGATGACTGCTGCTGCTGGTGGTGGCGGTGGTGCTGATGGTGGTGGTGGTGCTGCTGCTGGTGGTGGCGGTGGTGCTGATGGTGGTAGTACTGGTGGTGGTGCTGGGCTCATATTTCCATTTCTTGCCTGATCTATGTGTCATTTATAGCCCCGACAGCAACAATATTCAACTTTGCATCCTCATTGTCATTATCATCAGTGTAATGATGTAGGTTCTCATGGCTCGATGCATGTTTATTGCTTCCAAAAGCTGCTCTTTCTGGATAGTCGCGTTAATGTCTCAGCTGTTAACGCCTGAGGATGCCTCCAATGTGGAAGGCAAAATGTCGTGAAGAAGAGAGGGGGAGCGATCGACGCGGCTATCCCCAAAGAGCAGCTTTTGGAAGCACTCATCATTATCATCAGTGCTCATTTTTTCCGGAAATAATCCGGAAACGCTGTTCCGAGAATCATTTTGGCACCCAGTGACATCCACAGTATGAGCGAAACAAATCCACCCATTCCTCAATTATAAACCTGTGTGGCCTTAAAAGAAAAAAATATATAATAGGCAACGTTTTAGGCAATGCGTTGAAATAATGGGCCCTACGAACAGAGCTTTTGCGAACGAAATTCATCTATTTACGTCATATGCCACGTGTAATTGTTATAAATAAATAATAAGCCAAACCTTTTTTGTAGAGTGTAAATATCGGAAATCTATTGCACAGTAATATAGGATTGTCATGACAAGGTGTACATTGCACTCTAGTGGCAGTGCTTTACGCTGATAATTCATACTCACAAACCGTATTATATCAGCATTCTGAAAAATAAATTGGGTGAGAAATTAAACTCTATTCATTATCATCATCGTCACACTCCTCCTACTCACTATCATGGAACGATAACAGAGCTCAGCTGTTAGCCAATGAGGTCACGGGTTCGATGGCTATCTTTTTTCTTATCTTTTTGGCACTGCAGTCGTGTCGATTGTTTTTCCCTTAGGAGAGATACATCCCAGAAAGTAAAAGCCATGCCGTCGATGCGTTCTAGATAAGAGTAAGGAGAAGCTGGTCAGAGACGAGGGAGATACAAAGGGGGTTAATTTCCATTGCCTTAGGTCGACCACCTTTGCCGGACTGTCACATTTTTTTCTGCCAGTACGACGCGAGTTTCCCGAGGCGGTGGGAGTTGTAGCGATCAGCCCTGCCGCTCGCGATAGGAAGGCTTGTGAGGTCAAAATCCAACCGTTGGGAGGAGTCGAACTCGGCAAAACCACCTTCGTCATCTTGATCAGCATCATTTAATTAAAAAAACCCATTGCAATCATCGGCACAGTCATCTTTATCAGCATTGGACGATGCCTCCAACGTGGGAGGTGAAACGTTCGGAAGGAGAGAGCAGGAACACTCGACACGGCTACAGCGAAATACCAGCTATGGGGAGCAATTCTATTATATGGAACTGTGACAAACCTACACCGATACATCTTCATCAGCATGATCATCAGCTTCACTATCGTCATCAACGTCATCGTATCTTTGGGAGTGGAGGAAAGCATAAATAAGCCTGGCGAGAAATTTGCGGTTTTGTCGGAAAGTGAACACTTGTTGCCTGTAAAAATAGTCGGCCACCTGACCGAGGAATGTGGAATGTCCATCACTGACTCGGTGTAGGGAATATCATCGGTCGATCTGCCTGGACTGCCGCCCTTCACTCCTATGCGATTATTTATTATTTATTACATTTATATAGCAACGCCTTTTCCAGTGGAGGTCCCAGGAGGTGGGAGGAGGCAGCCACGTGGTCAGCCGGTGCCAAACCGCCAGACACCGCGTACTATGTATTACGATGGTATTGGCCGATCAATTAAGTTTTAATTGATGGGAGAGGACCTGGAATGAATCCGCGTAGAACACGGGGAGAAAGAGCACACAACCTCCGCGCAGAGAGTCGCCCGAGGCTATAATCAAACCGCCTCTGGCAGGCCTTCAAGGTGGCACGGATGTTATCGCTGTACAAACACCCATGTCGGTGACCTTTAGGTTACCTTTGGGTAACGTCGAGGATGGGCTCTGCCGCACGCCTCTCGCTACGTTATTTTCGCCTCTGCTGTTGAAAAGAATTGACATTACTCACTGTCTTTTGTTTCCTTTCTTGTGTCTGTGTATTCTCCTCACATTCTCTCCTCCTTTGTTTTCCTCTTGGCTCGTTTCCTTTTTGTGTCTCCATAGTGATCTTGATAAAGATTTTTGGAATAACAATGACACTATGGCCCATCAGAAATGGAGCTCCTACCCTCCAAAGGAATTCATCCTAAACGTGTCTCCATATGCTCCGTACGGTGACCCACGACTCTCCCTAAAGTGAGTGACTTTCTGCCAACTTCCCGAGTCCAGACTTCGATTCACGCTAACTTGGCAGCGAACCTGATGTCTCACGACAATGAAAACGTAAATCCGGAGTAAAGTAATATAAAAAAAAACACTGGTAAATGTATTCATAGTTTTCTTTATGCGAAATTCGCGCGGTCATTTATACATTTGTGGAGGGAGTGGGCGGTGGGCACAGTGGTTGTGGCGACGCTCAGGCAAAAGCGATCCAACGATCCAAGCTAAAGCTCAGGGACTCAAGCAATTCAAGGGGAAGCCAGATTTACAATGAAAGCTAATTGCGAGTGAACGCAATCTGACTTGGATAACGATACAACCGACTCTTTACTCTGATAACGTAACAGAAATACTGTCAATGGCAATCGAGCCATTTGTAGCTTATTAGTTTCACACAACTGTGATGGAATTAAGTTTTACGGCTTGTCCATTTTGTAATGATTGTATATCATGCGAAGTAATCTGAACTCATATCTGCTTGGGGACTTCAGCAGGCAGCCTCCATCAGCCGCTGATCACTGTCGGAGCAGTGTACATCGATAGATCCTTCATGGTTGTGCTTACTTCGAAATATTATAATTTCTTCAAAGACGCACGTTTAATAAAAGCAGCAGATGTCGGCAACACATTTTCGCGAATTTCCACCGTGAATGCCATCCCACTAAATAGAAAGCTCCTGCAAGCTGGAGCTGAAATTTTGTTAAGTAATGCCTAATGATGGTCCATGTGATTTCCGAGGAAACGTCGTTTCGAAATGTCAAGATTTTGCTCGGACTTTTAAACGTTTCACCTCCTCCTCCTTTGATTAGCCGATGAATCAAATCGATTGGCACATTTGCCCATAACGTGACAACTTTGAATCAAAATTTTAATTACAGTGATGATCGAACGCAAAAGGAAGTTCCGAATCGGTTTGGCAATCAGGCAAATACTTTCGTACACGTTACACCGCCTCCAGGAGAACGCTCACTCCAGCTGCGATAACTCACAGCCACGTGCCTTCCTACCACAGTTCGTGCAAGTGAGCTGGTAAAAAAAGATGACCAGATTTAGCACATCGATGAAATTACTCTCACCGATTGAGAAACATTTGGGCGAGAAAGTAATTCCGGCACACAGAGAAACTGGAGAAAACATTGCACTTTAGAAAGTTAATTTCATACGCGTGCAATTTGCGGCAAGGAAATGTAATTGGGAGTAAATCTTTGAATGCACGAAGAGTAGAGGACTGCTAGCATTGGCACAACTACTAAGCCTGTCTGACCCAACATCATTTATTTACCACGCCACGCGTGCGAGAAGATATGTGGAGAAGCACTGATTTTCACCTCTTTTGAATTTTCACCACTTCAAAATTGCTTGCAATCTAAAGTGCTTGACATTGGCAATACGGTGAAAGCTCTACTTTGTGCATTCCCATACTAGAGTTTCAGTTGGGTAAAGCATTGTTACAAAATGTAAATATTCTTTGCTTTTTAATAGCACTTTGTGTCAAAACTCGAGAAAATACAACGTAAATAAATCTGGGCATCGTTTCATAAATTGTCATAAAATGCGATTTGGGTGAAAAATTGTGCAACTTTTTTTTTCCAGTTATTGCCCTCGAATAAAAAGCGTGCGTGTTTATTGGCGGGCTGAATGATGGATTGTCAATATTGGTGCGAAGACAAATAGTAAAACGTACGGTGAGTTTTAAAACCTGTCTCAGCATAGTTTTCATATCACCGCATCGCTCGCTGCCACATTGCCTCCAAACCGCCACGGCCAGCGTGGAAGAGTAGGCGAAAGGATAACCCTAGAAAATGGAGCTGCCTCTCAACAGAAGCTACTTCTGCAACGGTGGCATGAGCGAGTGGTTGCGGGTACTGCGCCTTTACCCAAACCCAACGCAGCTGCAGCAGCAGCAACAATAACCACAGCGAGCAGAGCAAAACGCCGCCTCTCTTAGTCACGATCGATCAGCTGCGCCAGACGGAGCTCCGGCAATTTAGACTTCGCCGACAGAAAACAAGCAAACTAATAACGGTTTGCGATGATCTGGAGATGAAAAACAAATGAGAAAAGGGGGGGGGAGGTCGTTTATTTTGACGGAACGACCCAGCGCACAACATCGGTATGCGACAACTGTGAAATTGCCCGTCGCAGACGTGAATATATATTTTTTGTTCCACGCGCAGACCCGACCGCTTTGCAGTATTTATGAACAATTCTAAACTATCGGCAAAGCTGTAGATATCGTTCCGCTCGCCGGTTATATCTGACAGGATTCCCGAAGCCAGCCCCGACACGTTTGTAACGCTAACAAGAGGAGGGATACTCAGGTTTCGGGTTTCAGAATCGGCAACACAGAGCAACCCCATCTGTATATTTTACGAGGTGAGAACCCATTGGGAGAATGATTTTCAACAGCAAGAGACCTTGGGTGAATACAAAATATTACCACGTAAGAGAGAACACCCTCGCCGATTCGTGCGTTGAACGAAACATAACCCACATCGGGGCAAAATATTCAAAATTAGCGTGCACTCACTCCCCAGTTCTCCCGTGCATGGCACGGGTTGTTACCAAACGCCGAACGGCACGACGTCCGACGTTTTAGTCCGAGGGCTTCTTCGGGAACTCGAGCAGCGTTTGCCACACGGAGCGAATCGTCAGACGTGGCGCTGAGCCACGCGTGATAACAACGCTATGGAAACACACACACACGAATCGGACACAACTTCCAACCGTCACACGATACCGTTTACGAATCAACGCTAGTTAATAGTTGACCCGCTCTTTGAGAACCTGCCGCTGGATGGAAGCCTCCCCATCACCGCACTGCCACGTCGGCTTGAGGGCATTGTTCGACTATATCTTCCTAGACTGGCGGGTCGCTGATGAACGAGGGACATTGTGTCGCCGGGTTCCTAGCGCTGCTGCCACACCGCTCCACCACCCCTGTATCAGTCTATTCGAGGTGGAAACAGACCACTGTTTCACACCTGCTGCCAGGTTCGAGTGATTCCAAGCGTGCTGCTGTATTCCAATTGGCCGCTTGACACCAGGCCACGGGCTTTTTAACTCATCACTCTTGGACTTTTTTTGACACAAACTCCGCGTGAACTGAATGAATGACCTGCACCTGTTTCTTGTCCTGTGCGTCTCAGTGTCCGAGGCTTTAAATGTCGTCCAGCTCCTTCTTCGGCTGAAAACAGATGTCTCGATATAGGTTCTCACGGCCCGATATGTGATGGCAATTCCTCTCCACGGCTCTTCTTTCTGAATAGCCCTCTGGTGTTGATCCTCTCCCCTTTGCGACGTTTTGCCTCCCACGTTGGAGGCTTCATCAGGCTTCTGTCCCGTACAGTACAGTGCTGAACTTAAATAACAAAGACAAAATCCTGACGATGCCTCCGACGTGAGAGGGTGTAACGTCGCTAAAGAGTGAGCAGTAACGCTCGACACGGCTCTCCTGAAAGAACAGCTATGGAGAACAATTTTGAAGAAATGTCACCTTATTTTTGTTTCAAAGCCACTTTCGTAGCATGTGAATGTGCTTGTAGTACTCGCTGTCTGCCAACTCCTACCCTTGCCCGCGGTCTCCCGTCAAGGCTTGCCACGTGTCAAATTATTGTTAAACACGAGGCTCTGTCGGATGGAAACCGCAGTCCCATATCCCCCAAGAAGCGATTTCGGCGAGACTACGTTGGCAGTAGTGCCACGTCCTCGGGGATAACAATGACACAAACTCGACAATTTGGTCAAAAACAACGTGTGTAATTGGTGAAGCTAAATATTAGGGGTGGAATTCACTTTCGGAATGCACATGGGTGGGCATCTCCTTCAGAACGGGGGGGGGGGTCTCGGGATCTTCCCTCCAAACGTGTTGAGCGAATTTCCTGATTTTCCCTGCGACCTATGAGATATTAAAGTAACCAAGAAAAATGTAGGGCCATGAAAGGTTAACGCGTTCCCTCTGGCATTTTCACTCTTGAGAGCATTGTTGCAGGCGCCTTGTCGCCCAAATCCACTCCTGTGTATAATTGGTGACTGGGCAACATTGGCTCTTCATAGCAGATACATAGAAAGGCTGAGGGGTTGTAATGAATGAGGTTGTAATGAATAATTCTATAGTTAGAAACTGTTCTCTTGTACACCATTCGCAACCACAGGGCCCTGATAAAATGTGTCAGTTATTTTTTTTTTACGACTTCTTTTTAAATTGGCAAATATAATAGTCACCCATTAGTAGGGAGTGAACAAAAGACAAACCCTTCAGTATTTTCTAAAATGTTTTTTAATGCGTGAATCCATTTGTATTGGGAGTTTTAAAAAACAATCAATTGTTTCTAAGTAACTGCGTTAGAGTGCGGACTTCACAAAGTGACGCTTGTCAGCACCATCCGCGACCCGTGCCAACATCTCGATTCCGTTCGGCCCACAGATCGCATTCGAAGCGTAGCGTCCGAATCTATACCTCGATCACGTGTCAACATTTAATTACTAACCAGGATTGAGCGCACTGCTAAATTCCCTTTAATGAAATAAACAAGCAGACCTTCGCTCGTCTCCACGCGTTATCTGCTCGCATAATCTGGCGGCCTATCGACACGGAGGCCTACAGGTGTACGTTATCTCAGCGGCGCTTGTGTTCAAACAAATCATACCACCGCGCGACCGCTTTCAAACGTTTTTCAGTTTGTCAGAAGAAGCATATTTTGATAAACAATTCGATGTTACTAGTGGGGCACTGCAGCTATGGGACAGGTGACAAATATCGCTGCTCTGGAAATCTTAATGTGCCGAACGCAAAGAAATCACTTCCTTCTTAATCCACGGAGGCGAATGGAGGAGTGGTTGAATTGGTTTATATTTCACTTACACGTAATTAATTGGAAATTTAATTAAATGAACAATTTATAATGCGCGGCACAGTATTCCTTCAAAGTGCAAGCGTATTCGTTCGAAGAGAACGACTCGGAGGCGCGAGGAAACCGTAGGAGTGGGGGGGGGGTGGAAGTTATCCACGCAATCAGCCAGTGCCTACCCACCAGACACTACTATATTATTATGAAGCCGGAAGATTAAGGAGTGTTTTTAGTTGTTGGAGGAAATTGAAGAACCCGCAGTAAACTCACGCTCCACAATGATGCACACTGAGTTTATTTAACAGTAGAACATACTCAATTTCGCCATGTTTGACAGCAGTACTTGAAATTGGAAAGTGGCTTTAAATGGCAGGTTTGACACGTAATTAGGGCTCACGAAAACTGGAGGTAACGTAACACTTACCAAGCAAAGTTACAAAGCAAAGTTACAGACAATCGCCAGTCATTTGAAAGGTCCTAGCCGGCGAGCCATTCCGTTATTTACTTTTGAGAAAAGAGACGTTATCGACAGCGGCACTTTACTTAATACACATGCGATCTTCGTAATGGAAATGGATGTAAAATATATATGTGATTTAAATGTGCCACGAATTTTAGCGTCACTCCGTTATCAGAAGCAAAAATCGATGGAAAGCATTTTAGGCCGAGAGCACATTAAACATCAGGAGGAATTACCAAATCTGCAACATACTCAGTCACGTACGGTACTGAAGTTTAAAAGAATGACCAACATTGATTTCAGTCACACGTTTCTCAATCCAGCCGATGGATGAATACTTTCCCATGCCACGCCAGCCATGAGAGGGAGGCGGCGTTCTTTATAGACCATACTTCACCACGCTAGTCAGGGCGCATTGGTGATTATTTTGCCCGCGGCCGGAAATTAAATTCGGGTGGTGGGGGTTGTAGAGCACCACTGTGCTAACAACTGCGCCACTGCTCCGCTCGGCTTTGCCTCGTTAACGCGAGGGATACTTTCTTCTTAACCTTAAAGAACCACCCAAGCAGACGATTAGTCGACTCCTCAAAAGTCACTCAAGATACCGGCCACTTTGTCAATTTGACATTATCTTCCCGTTTTAGATAAAGATAAAAAAAAATTCCATTGCTGAGCACATGCCCAATGATACAATTTATTGAACTGCTCACAAGAACGAGCATTCTCAAATGTGATGATTGCTTCGAAAAGCTGCTCTCTCGGGACACATGTCCCGAGAGAGCAGCAGTATCTGCGAAATCCTATAGAGAGTTCTGTAAAAACACAGGGCACACGGCAGGGCTATAACCATGACGGGATGCCGGTCCATCACAGGGCACAGGGGGCAATTTAGTCAGGCAAATTAATCAAGCCAGGGTGTCTTTGAACTGTGGGAGGAAACCGGAGTACCCAGCAAAAGCCCACGCAGGCACAGGGAGAATACGCAAACTCCACTCAGAAAGGGACCCGAGCCGGGAACCGAACCAGGATCCTTCTTGCTGTGAGGCGACAGCCACTACTCACTGCACAACCACCACGGCGCCCGTGAGATGACTTGTAGTGGTGATTGAGTGGATTTGTTCACTTGGTCTGGTGAGGACTCAATCTACCAGACTGAGGAGGGGTCAACTGAGGAGGACTCATCGAGGGAAGTTTAGTTTCCGGCAGTAAGTAGAAAGATGTTTAATATTATTACAGCAGAAAGTACGCCGTGAGCTTGCAAGCTCTAGATGCGGGATTCCTGTGACGCGGCAAAACGTTCTATCTGAGCAACGCAAAAACGATGCCAATAAACAAACTCGCAATAAAAATCTGTGCAACGGTGAAACCCTTAGCGTAATCACGTAATGAACAGTAACGCGCAAACTTGCACGGCACGAAAATGACGAATAATTCTATTAAGTTAATGAGGCAAATAAGAGCAAGAGTGTAGCAGTGGCGTAGGGATAAATTGAGGAAGACTTTTGCCAAACACAAGGAAAGAACAACGCAACCCTTCAAAAACAGCAATCGCTGTTTGTAATGGCAGCTGGGCCCACATTTTAAATCTAATTGCGATATAAGGTGGCTCTCAACGATGGTAGAAACAATAAACCACGTTTTGGTTACGTACATTAGTCGAATTATGGAACATCGTGGACATCCTGTTATCCGCATAACGTGGCGGATCCTATTGACCGCGATGATGCCTCCCAGCACACCGCGACCACGGTGGGAAAAGCCGGACGCCTGGGATCAATCGCGACCACGAATTGTTGACTCGAGTCAAGGCTGAGCCAAGGGCCCCAGTAGTTAGAGACCCCACGAGCCACACTCAAAGCTGCTTATCTTCCTCTATATCAGCAGCAAAAGCAGCAAAACACCCAATGT
>JAZEWT010000019.1:12933748-12951953 GCA_036362905.1 Mordacia mordax | reverse complement strand
ATCCATTGTCTTGTCGTTATCTGCTCCACGGAAGACACGAAGAGTGCACATCACAGATGAATTACCCCGGACCCCACAGTCTGTCAACCAAGGTTCGATCACCGTTCCTGGACACTCCTCATCACCCGAGGGTCGCAAAGCGTTGCAGAGAGCTGGGGAAAGAACGGCATTCAACAACATCAGAATCGATTAAATGGGTAAAATAATGACTGTAAGTCAATGAAAGACACCTACTAACACGGGTCAACAGTGAGCCATCATCCAGGCACACAGCAGTGAGCAGCATCAACATTCCCAGCCCGAGGACTTCAATGTCGTCGAGACGACGGCAAATGTCCTTGTGAACAAATCCCTGCTGTGTCCCGTGTTGGTGACCCGTGCCCATTAACCCTGCTCCCTGGTGGCCTGCAGGCTCTCATCACTGACGATGACGCCTCGAGTCGCATGGACCTATACACCACTAAATTGATTAACAAATAAGAGGCAACGGCTTCGATTGCTCGATCCACTGCTGGATGAAGACCTCCCATCGCGTGATGCGACGACCCATCTCAGCACGCAAGCCGATTATCGCTGCTCCGTCTCCAGGGTAGACATTGACGATGGCCGTCGTCACCCCTCCGGTCGTGACGCGTCCCGACCAAGCGTCGCTCGCTTTTCTCCACCAGTCAGGGTGATGCCCCAGCGTCTTCTTATCCTTCAACTTCTCCTACTTCGCACTGATCTAGGTTTTGTTTTACGGCTCGATGCGCAGTGATTGCTCACAAGTGCTACTGTTTCAGGATAGCCGCGCAGATCGCTGCTCCTCAGGATGCCTCCAGCGTGGGGGGTGAAACGTCGCGAAGGGTAGCGAGAGAGAGAGAGAGAAAGAGAGCGCTTTGGGTCCAGGGAGCAGAGCCACGTGGCGTTGTCGAGGTTGTTGATCGAATCCTCTAATCATCCGTCAGGGGCACAGTTGCCCCTGACGGACGCTCAGGGGTCCATTGAGGCGATGGCGTTGACGGCTTCTAAAAAACAAACAATCCCCGGCCAATGTCACTGCTCCCACCTCGGCCACGCGCCTCCAAAACCTCCAACGTTGACAAGTTTTTTTTTTCACCCTCCTTCCGGCCACCGGCCCAACTCTGCAAACGATTTCACTCGGGCGCAACATCGTCGTCCCGCTCGCCACGCACGGTGACCTCGGCCACCTTCTGTCCCCCACGGACCGCGAGCGCAGCGGATAACGAGTTTCCGGGGCGATAACCCGCAGCTCGAAGCTGTCGCCGCCGATCCACACCGTGGTGGTTTGGCGGTAGCGGCCGAGAAAATACGACCGCACAATATATGATTATTTATTTTAACATCAGAAGGAACCGGCCAACGGGAAAACACTTTCGCGCCTCTTACCTCGAGACGGGGTTCGCGCAATTTGCACAGCGGGGCACCGAGGTGGTTTGGTATTTATTTATTGAAATATTCCGAGATGGAAGAGTTGGAGAGTCTCTGTGTGAGACCACATGGCAGTGAAGCCCTGCGGACTGGATACGAGCCTGTGAGTGTCTCTCTGAGTCAGTCACTCTGTGAGACGCATTGTGGTGAACCGCTAGGGACTTGGCACGCCGACTGGTGGTACAGGGTACGGCACCTGGACGCTCGTGGTAAAAGAGTTTTGCAACAGCTCTGAGTTCCCTCGCCTCCACAATGCTGCGTAGCCACCAGCAGTAATAATAATAATTGCATTTCCAGAGCGCTTTTCACCCGAGGGTCACAAAGCGCTGCACAGAGCTGCGGAGAGAACGGCACGTCAACGAGATAAAAAATTTAAATCAGCAACAATAACAGGTTTTTTTCTTACATGAACTTCCATGAAGAAAAATAATAATTAAAAAGTACGAGATGTAGGTCAGAAGGATGAATTGCGTGAACACGTGAGAAGGATCCATAATTAAGCATTGTTACGTTGCGTCGCTTAAAAAGGTGTCGGAAACCCGCCTCAAACCTACACGGTCAATAAGTCAGTCTCAAGACTGACTTGTGCTGTAAGGCCTTGAAATCCTCTGGCTGGGATTGTTGATGCTGCTCACTGCTGTGTGCTTGAATGATGGAACGCTGTTGACCAGAGCCTGCTCAAGAACACTTCTACATTCCTTTACTTTTATTCCCTAGCTTTTATTTTGTTATTTGATGCCCTTCATTAATTTACAGGCATTATTTTACTTGAGTGATATTTTCTCCCCATACCTCTGTGCAGCGCTTTGTGACCCTTGGGTGAAAGGCGTTTTAGAAATGCGAGAGCAGCATTCCGGTGTGTTAGAGAGTGGCAAGCCGATGTGTTAGAGCAACACGCTGGTTTGTTAGAGAGCAGCACGCCCGTGTATTAGAGAGTAACACACCGGTGTGTTTGAGAGCAGTACGCCGGTGAGTTATAGAGCAGCACACCGGTGTGTTAGAGAGCAACACGCCAATGTGTTAGAGCAACACGCTGGTTTGTTAGAGAGCAGCACGCCCGTGTATTAGAGAGTAACACACCGGTGTGTTTGAGAGCAGCACGCTGGTGTGTGAGAGAGCAGCACGCCGGTGTGTTAGAGAGCAACACGCCGGTGTGTTAGAGAGCAGCACACTGGTGTGTTAGAAAGCAACACGCCGGTGTGTTAGAGAGCAGCACACCGGTGTGTTAGAGAGCAACACGTTGGTGTGTTAGAGAGCAGCACACTGGTGTGTTAAAGAGCAGCACATTGGTGTGTTAGAAAGCAACACGTTGGTGTGTTAGAGAGCAGCACACTGGTGTGTTAGAGAGCAGCACACTGGTGTGTTAGAAAGCAACGCGTCGGTGTGTTAGAGAGCAGTACGCTGGTGTGTTAGAGAGCAGCACACTGGTGTGTTAGAAAGCAACACGCCAGTGTGTTAGAGAGCAGTACGCTGGTGTGTTAGAGAGCAGCACGCTGGTGTGTTAGAGAGCAGCACACTGGTGTGTTAGAGAGCAGCACACTGGTGTGTTAGAGAGCAGCACACTGATGCATTAGAGAGCAGCACGCTTGTGTGTTAGAGAGCAGCACGCTGGTGTGTTAGAGATGTAGATAATTAAATCAATATGTTGTCGATAATTTAATCAAAAAGTGCTTTATTACTGCTAATATTTTTTGCTAGAGCCTTGAATATGAACAAATGAGAATTATCTTCATCGGAAACCCCATCGGCTAAAGCGGACGAGTTCAACCATCTAGGGTCTACAGTACAAGGGGATGGCTATTGACTGGATAAGAAGGTCGAACTGATGATCCAGGTGGCGTTGTTTCATGATTACGATGCACAGACATCAGTGGAGCGATGTGCGACGCAATGATCCCCACAAATAAAAGAGGAACTTATTACAACGATAATCGCCTTTAAGATCCGCTCTTTGAAATCGCCTCACTTGTTCCGCAAGGCGTTGAAGTCCTCTGGCTAGGACTGTTGATGCAGCTCACTGTCGTCATACTGGGATGATGGCTCGCTGCCAACCAGCGTCTGCTCAGGAACACTCACTCCTTCCTTTGAGATAGCCATAGCGAGCGTTCCTGGTCTCTTCTTCGGGCCGTTCCACCTCCCATGTTGGAAGCATCTTCAGGCTCTCCTACATCGAGCCGTCAAAACCTACATCAACATTTATATGTTGATAATGAGACCAGGATTGAAACATGGGTCCAAACGTTGGACCTAAATACAAGGGAGGAGGAAGGTGTTGGCACGACGGAAATGAGGATGACGAGATGATGATGTTATAACTGGTAAAATTGAATGAAAGAGAGATCGTGGATGACAAAGATTGACGTATGTCAAGAGTCTCTCGAGATGGAATAACATATCAACAATGAACATTCTCAGAAGTTCAAAGAGCAGAGATTTGTGGACAACCATTGTCACCAACGTCCTGTAGGATATGGTACCGAGAAGAAGAAGAGCTGAATCTCAGCCATCACAACACTGGATTGAATCAACCTACAAGACTCAAAGGTGGTGCAACGATAACATCTGCACTTCACAGAAAGAAAATCCTCTCCAAGGCGGTTCAATTCCCACCTTGGGCGCATTTATATGTGGAGTTTGTATACTCTCCCCCTGTTCTGCGTGGGTTTTCTACTCTCCTCTCCAGTTTCCTTCCACAACTATAAAAGCACACTTTAATAAAGTGGCTGACAACATCATAATATACAGGACGCAGTCAGTGTATGGCAAATGTTGGCATCGACTGACCGCGTGGCTGCCTTACCCCTACTTCTCTGTGGTTTCCTCATGCATTTGAGTCATTCTCTCTTCGAACTTATACTTTTGATGTTGAATGAACAGCGTGCCGCACGTTATGAATTGAAATTTTATTTAAATTCACTCACATAGAGGAGCCCGCTCGTGAAGATGACGATCAGGGGTCAGAAGTCAAACGTCAGCTAAACAGTGGATAGGACGGCGCGTACACGTAACGCCAGTTGCGATCATTTTGCTATTTGCTCACCGCGAGCGAAATATCGATGGGCGTTTGCAACGCACACAGCTTGATTTTGTCAAATTATTGCTGTGGCCATTGAATTTTAAATAAGGTGACATTGACAGATCTATTAGCCACACTGTCACGTGCTATTCCTCCCCCATCCACCCCCACTCCACGTGTTTTGACCAAAGAGGAGCAATTGTTTGTTAATTCCGAGAAATTAAGCCTGCGCAAGATATTCGATACCCGTGTACACACATGCGTACGTCTTTATTTACAAAGACAACAATCCCTTGCATAGCATTAGCAGACTGTAAGGTCAAGTGCTGTTAACCAGCACCTACTATTTACATGGACATATGTATACTCAAACATTACAATATTCAAATGTGGAAATACATAAAGGTAGTTTTGCTAGGTATATAATTTTATATGCAGAGTTATATCGCAAAAGCATTATTATTTTAGAGATTCTCAAATTCTAGTGCCTACACCACCAATTCTGCACAGGTTATGAATCAGTCAGTTAAGGTGCATCATGCACATCACTCACGGTACCATAACGTTGATGTAAAATACTGGAACCATTCGCAGGTTCACGAAAGGTTTTTTTCTATTTTTCTTTGAGCTGAGTCTTGGAGAGCTGAGGGTTCTAAATGTGAACAAGAATCAATACGGTTTGAAAATCTAATTGCTCGCCCATTGGCTTCGACCTGAGACTAATAAGCTTTCATTTAAAACCCATTACACAACAGGAGGACACGTGCGATGGCTTGCCCCGTAACGCGATCGTTTCGCAATTATTCATTGAAATCAATTACACGTCAGCAGCTCATCTATTTCTTACACACCGCCTGATCTCACCGCCATGAGCATCGCCATTTTTACAAATGACTCTGTGCTGCATGTAAAACAGACACACTGTGTCCTCGAAATACCGGCAGATCCAGGAGTTGGGGGAGAACGCCTCAGAAGAGTTTATTCCAATCATTAACAAAACACCCATTATTCCCATTAAAAACAAAACAGCCACTATTCAAAGACCAAATTTACAGCTCGCGGGGTTATTTTTGAGCACTCAACCATTTCACGTTGTATTAAAATGCATCCGTGTGTAATGTTAAGTCATATATAAATTGGCGAATTAAGACGAAATGTTATCAGTATTGCGCGTTCAAAATGAAGACTTGAGAAACCGCAGATCGATGGCGGCCGCGTGTAAGGTGAATATCTGTAAAACGCCGAGACGTCTTCATCAAACTGAGCAGGCCGCCATTCGCCACGTGGCCTTTGTGTAGTACAACTTTTCTACATAAGAGCCCCCACCTAGTCACGTACAGGCTGCAATCAATATCGACCACCCTTGTACATGCACGTATTGTTAAAACCCATGGAAAATAGCGGAGAACTTAAAAAGCCACCCCAAACTATTACTACAATAAGAAGTAATTGGGAGCGTTTACAATTAGCACCGTGCCATGTAAGAACTTGGTTTTGGGATTTAGATAATATTGTTATAAAAAAATTATATTTTCCTAATATGCTAATCTTGCCATTGGCAATGTGTTCCAGAGTTAAGCGAGTCTGTTGAGGTCCTGCTGGCACGGACGAGAGGGCTTTAGCACAGCGTTTGTATGTAATTTTGCTGCTCCTCCTCATATTAAAGGAGTGCTAACAACATACGCTTACTCTGGTATATAGTTTAACATATATTACTGCCATTTTAATAAAACATAACATGTTGAGTGCTCAAAACATTCAATACAGAACCCAGTTGGGCTGCACTGGCACGTGACATTTCTTAGCAGTGTGGAGATGCAGTTGGTAGGAAGTCATATTGATGTAGGCTGTGATGACTCGATGCACAAGCATTGTTCGTATGAGCCGCTTTTTCTAGACAGCTGTGTCGAGCAAAAAGGAGCAGTGGAACCTTCGACACAGTTCTCCTGAAAGGGCAGCTGTTCAGAGCAATATTCATACATTGTATCGACACTGAGAGGATACGTTTTATTCTGGATAGTTATATTTCTACGCAAAGCACAGTAAAGCAACTATTCACGTTATTTCAAGGACACACTGTAACAATACCAGTGATTCAAAGTGGAGATGAGAGTGCACAAGAGTCATTTAGTGCCACTCAAATGCAGGGTTTGTGCTGACAAGGGGTTTCCACCTGTCTCTTTCTTCCAGGACTGTCCTCTTCCTTTTTAAGTTGCTTTTCTTTGGCAATTTTCCTTGAAACATTAAACAAGGAAAGCCCCAATATTTTTAGAGTTGTTTTCAAGAGCCACCCTTTTCGGGACAGCCACATCGATCGCCCCTCGTGTCTCCTTTGCGACGTTTCGCCTCCCACTTTGGAGGCATCATCAGGCTGATTTTGATTGCATATTAACAACAACATAAACGCACCACTCAAAACAACGCATTTACGCAAAGTCTCCCGTCCTTTCGACTTAATATCCTCCTTCCCCGTGACATAGTCCTGGTCGTTTTCCCAGGAGGTGGCAACCCTGATGCGGCCCGGCAAAATACTTGTTGTTCAGATATGTGCGTGCGTATCCTTTCGATGATCGCTGCTTGAACTCGTCTCTCCCTCCTGTCTTCCATCCTTCATCGCTGTTGTCGCTGTCGTCGCTGTTGTCGTCGTCGTCGTCGTTGTCGTGTGCACTTCGCCATTGTGTCACCGCCGCGCCCCTCAGTGGCACAGTGGTGTCGCACAGCCGGCCCTGCGGCGGGAGCCGCGGCCCGCGGCCCGTCAGCGAGCCCATCCGAAGCGGTTCGATCCCGAGCAGCGTGTGCGGCGATGGGCGCAGCACGGCCCGGCCTGGAATCGCGTGGCGGACCCTGCAAACGCATTTGGCCTCGGGAAATCTCAGCCTCGCAAAGTGAGCAGACGACCGCGGGCGTCTCCGCCGTGCGCGCGCGCGTGTGTGTGTGTGTGTGCAGGGGCCGTCTCAGTCATTCGCTGGGGGCTCCAGGTAAAAGTCAATGATAACCCCCACACACACACACTGATTAAATTGCCTGCAATTGTCTGGGTTGCCGCATGGTTGAGGCCGTGTGTGTATGGGGGGGGGAGCAGTGGCTGAGTGCATAGCGCAGTGCGGTCATTGGTGACCAGGCTGAGACCATCAGTCAAACCTCTCGACCTTTGAAGGCCTCGCCAATTGGTACTTTCGCTGTTTCTTTCGGCTCTACTTGCCAAGTGGGGCAGCTCAGTGTTCGGCTGGAGTGTCGGCGCATGCTGCGTCTCCTTCAGTCTTGTTTCAACTCAAACGCAAACGTTTGATCGTGGAAGACGCGGCCCAAACACCGTTCCACTCTTTAACTTGTAGGCACCTGTGCGGAGTGTGCAGGAATGCAAAGGAAGAGGGGCGAAGGGAAGATGTGCGGGGAGAAAGGAGAGAACGATTGAGGGAAAGGATGTTTTTTCCATCCTAAATAAGTTTGACGATTCATCAGTGAGAACCCACCAAACAAACGTTGAACATTAGGTAAACCTTTATTTATTGCTTTCAGCCATGGGCCAATCAATGCCCCACGTTGCATGTTCACTGGATAGGTGGCTATAGAGCGGCCATTCTCAACCAGTGGGTCGCGACCCATCAGTGGACCGCGACCGCCACCTTGTCATCCGTGGAGACTAGACCCCATGTAGCCCACTGGGCCTTGAATTGCAAACAGCCTGTAGTGCTTAGGGGTGTAGATACAAGACTGGAGCTGATCGGGTGTTTGGGTTGCGTCTTTGTATTAGGGATGGCATCAGCTATGCAAATGCACAGACGGGTGTATGCTTTCAGCGCTCATTGGCATTATATATGCGATTGCAAAATGACGCCTCTCTCTATATAACTTGTACAGTGCTGTGATGAGTGCTTTGTTCAGATGTGATGTGGGTACAGCAGGATGTGTGTTCTGTCGGCTTACATCGTGTACGCGAATGTAAACGTGTTGAGATGTTTTCGACATGCTGTGTTCACGTCCTGATTCTTAAGCACATTGATAACGTTGGATTTAATTATTGTTATGAATTAGAATGTTATTAACCACAATCATAGCTTTAATGTACCGTCATTCGGGTGAAATGAAAACGACCTGGCAATTTCATCGCTAAATTGAGAATATTAGTTATGTTCGAAAACGTTGTCAGGACGGGTAAATTTGTTAGAATATTCTTCCCAAATGCTTAATTATTCACAAACGGGATTTCGAAATAAATACAGGTCAATCATAGTTGACAGACTAAAGAGAGAAACGAGAAATAGTCAACAAGGCAGATTCTACCAAATCACGACCCTCATCACGAAGCTTCGGTGAACACGGCGCAGACACACGAAATGTGACTTAAAACATTGTCGTTGACAAGACCAAATTTTTAGGGCAATTGCAACATAGGGTGAAAATATTTGAAAGTTTCTGCAAACATTGTGTCTAACGTGGTTTTCAAAGTTGCTTGTTTGAAGCACAGAGCACGGTTTGTCACGAAGAGTACTTTACAACATTACTGCTTTGCAAGTACTACTGTTACTGTACAAGTAATATTACTCTACAATAAATACTACTGTACAAGTAATACTACTATATACGTAAAACTACCCCACCTACTCTTACACTTGTACAGTGATTATACCATACTACTGTACAAGAGCACACTTGTGTTGGTAGTACTACATGTAGAGTAGTACACTGTACAGGAATGCGATACGGTGTTACTTTATAGAGTTTGCAGTACTGTGCAGCGGGCAGTGTTGCAAACGACACCAAATGGTCATCAAACGTCTCTCAGTGTCGTCCATCCATGTTAACCCAGCGTTGCCATTGAAGCAATCCATCACGTGCGCAGTGGCCATTTTACGCTACCGAAATTTTGAGAGAACTGTCGCTGTAATTCAATCGGGAACACATTTACAATCAGTCACCAGCAACTTGACAGATAGTTATACAAGTTCAATCCCGAGTTTGTTGAGAGGTGTGATGAGCAGGCATGTGTTTGAATGGCACTCAAGCCCAGATTCGTAATGTTAAATGTGACCTCCGCCTGTCATCCACATTTCCAACTTGGGGTAAAGTGTTCTTATTTGTGCAACTCTTTCATGGCAGAAAATGTTGCCACGTTTATTTCCTCTGATGGTTGATGGCAAAAGTTGTCATTAATATTGCCTCACTGTATCACGGCCTAAACATAGGGGCCATGTGGTGAAATTAGAAAACGATCTGCCGTTTCATTTGTGTGAATTGACACAAATCCATGTCATTGTCCATCCCGTCTACTTGAGCACCGTTTGTGGTCAACCGTGAAAGCACCCGGTCATCGTGGGACATTGCATGGCACCGCACACCTTGACCATTGTCGTTGTCTCCCCCGAATTGTGATCACTGTGTGCGGTGTGTGTTGTACACTGAACGGAATTGGAACGATTCGTAGCTCTCAATTGTTTGTTTACATCCACAGCACGAATCATGACGCGTGTCTGAAGCTGCCAAAACGAGGTCTGTCCCGGTATCCCGAAGCATTGAAAACACTTGAAATTTGAGCCGGATTAAAAGATTCTGACCGCGTGCTCCAATCGATCATGCTGTCTACAGAAATGGTGGAGCTTCCTGGGCAGTGGGTGGAGCCTATGAGCAGTGGGCGGGCCAATGTCATGCAGCCAGACGGGGAGCGTTTACTTTATGGGCGGTGCTGGTGGTTGAGTGGGCGTCACTATGTAAAAGTAGGTGGGGCTAACAGAGGGAGGGACTGCCAGCTCGCCACGTGTCCTGGTTGAGTCTCCCTGAAATCTGGTGGTGTGACGTTTATGACGCAATCGCACAGCTGTTGTGGAGTAATTCCAGTACACTCGTGACAAGACGTTGGGGACACAGCAGAATTGTATTTAACGAGTGAGACGTTTCAACCACAAGCTATGAGATCCGAGTCATCATCGGTATGAATTATCTCCACTGTCACTGCATGCTTCAGGGTGTAGAAACCCACCGACGGGATAATGGTGATGATGAGGAGGGAAGCGTATGTACACCGATGATGATTACAATCTCCGTGCAATGGTCAAAACGTCTGACTCGTTTAACAAAAGGCTGGCACACCGCACATTGGCTGTTGAGTGTAACTTACATCGGCATCTTGGGGCCGTGAAGAGAGGCGTGGTACATTTCATAGGGTGGCTGAGTCCCATTTTTGCCCGCTTTCACTTAACTTATATTGGGGGATGTGTGTAATGGTTAAAATATTTGAGCACAAAATTAAAGCATTTCTGATAAAGCTGGAGAGCTGAAATTTTGCACGCAGGCATAACTTGGATGACTGCAATCTAGTGAAAAGTTTGAAGACCGGTAACAAGCCGATTCTGGGCCCGCCATAAAAACGATCCTTTAAAACTACTAATTTTTATTCAGTCTGATGGGGGCGATATTTTCCCGATGCCAGACACGCACTGAGCTGACTTGGCATTTTTGACGTCTGTAGGGGGCAATGCCTAGTTAGGGGTGAACCAGTCCACAACTTTACACCTCTTGACGGTTTCTAGAAATTAATCGGGTTCTTGCCCATCAAAATTGCTGAATACAAGAATTCTGTTTTGTTGATAAACAATTCAAAGAGCTTTACTTGATTTGCAAGTATACATCAAACAATCAATGGCAAGACTAAAAAAAGTAGAAATTTGAATTGGATAAAAATTCAAATATTAAATGACCCGCTTTTAGCGCACTCCAAAGTAGAAAATATTTTTTTTTATCACAAAATCAATCTGTCTCGAGATACAGACTAAAGCAGGTGGCCAAACACTGACCGTATAAGACTACAATAATCTTTTCCTTTAATGAAAACATTTAAACCATACTGATATTAAGTGATAACTGATAGTTGTTCCTTTTACAAAACATTAGAAAAACACATATTTATCACTAGGGCGGCGCGGTGGGCCAGTAGTTAGCGCTGTCGCCTCACAGCAAGAAGGTCCCGGGTTCGAATCTCTCGGCTCGGGTGCCTTTCTGTGTGGAGTTTGCATGCTCTCCCCGTGTCCGCGTGGGTTTTCGTCGGGCACTCCGGTTTCCTCCCACAGTCCAAAACGCATGCTGCTACATAGGTTGATTGGCTCGCAGGCTAATTGCCCCGCAGTGCCCGGCAATGGACTGGCGTCCCATCGTCGGTATATCCTTGCCTTGCGCCCTGTGTCTGCCGGGATAGGCTCCGGCTTCACCGTGACCCTGTAAAGGACTAAGCGGTTTCAGACAATGAGATGAGATGAGATATTTATCACTAAAGTAATTGAAATGTAAATCTCACTGTATTATCAGTCAATCGTAAGTCACATATTGTCAATGTTTGGCCACCTGCTTTTAGTCTGTATCCCTCGATAGTTTGATTTTGTGTTAAACAAATTTATTTTCAACTTTGGAGTGCGCTAAAAGCGGGTCATTTAAAAAAAAAATTCCTATTTTATTCTCCTTTTGCTGGGGACAATGCCAACCATTCCACGCGACTGGCACAACACGTCTTGTCACGAGTGTTCATTTTTCTAGCTGCTTTGCGTGTGTAAATGAGCGATACCCCGTAAAGACAAACTTGATAACCCACAAATGTCGGCTTGGCCAGAAAGAAGGTTCGAGAGCGATTGAGTTCAGAGGGTCAAGAGATAACATTTTTAAGTGTTTCAACGAAGGCAATGTCAATCATATAGTTTTGACACTTGAAAGTGTCACAATAGTAATATCGTCTGGCAGTAGCGGGAGTTCATGATGAACCAGAGCAAAAAGTAAAAATCGAAAATATTTCACGGAGTTATTTTTTTTACACAGACAGCTACAGATCGGTGTTTGTACCACTAATGAGATACCCACGCAGGCTGACTCGTGTTGCAAAGCTTCATTGCATGATTCAGGCATTAATTTGCTTCTTTATGTGGGCTATAAAAACGGGTTTTTTTTTTTCCAGGATAATCAACTGTATCCATACCACTATGTAAATATATTTGTGGTTGTTGTCGGAGGTTACTGTGCAAACAACACGCTCCCGCATTTCATTGTTCTTAACACCATTCATCTTGCACGTTCATAATCAAAACGTGGATTTGAGAAAATCTGTTCCGCTGTGGGCTATCGGTCTCAATTCATCTGCCATCCCATCTGGCTGAAGCAGGCATCGATTTGTCACTCACTGCTTTTGTTGGTCGCCGGTTAACCTGAAGCCATATGAAGTAGGTAAAGGTGCACACCTGCAATACCTTGCTCATGCCACTACGGGCGGAAGGAAGATCTAAAGAACCACTTCTTGGGATTTTTTACTTACTCTTCCAAGCTGATCAGATCATTTTGGAAGAAGATGGAAAATGGAAAGGGGTTACTCTACCACACGCAGCCTGCCCATGGACTGCTCACCGCGGTCTCACCCATTAACACCGCTGGGTGGTGGGTGAGGGGGATGGGGAGGGGGGGAGTTCAGAAACATTCACCATCGTTTAATCACTGGTCGCGCTGGGAGATGGAATCGAACCGTAGCGATCTCTGCATTGCAAGTGCAATGCGCTGCTGCCCGTTACGCCGTGGCGGCGCGTTTTAATGAAATTCTCTTTCTGACCTCAAATGCGGACTCTCCTTTTCTCCCCATTTGCCCCCTCACCAATCTATCGGAGAGTTCTCCCTCTGCTATCGCTGCCTCCTTTACGCCACCCTCCATCTTTGTATTGTCATCGTCACGTCGACGCATGCTCACAAACGGAACGCGGATCGGCGTCGAGCAGCATTACTTTAAACAAAGCCTGGTGTCTGACGGCATCGGACACCACGGAGAGTGGTCGTGCCAACAACATCCTGCAATCCGGTGGTGTTTTTGTAACAAGCCAGACCCAAATGGTTGATACAGGTTCAGAGTTTGCTTGCTTAAACAAACGCTGCTTGGGAATGGCAGTCTACAAAGATGGCCTTAAAAGAAAAAGATTTATTTCATGTGGAGACAGAGAATGGAACCCTGCTTATGTTTTCCTTTTTTGTAAAAGAACAGTTATATTATCCATGATGTTTGTTTATTGGAGGGAGCTTTTGCGAATCTCAACATGCAGTTTCACATGAGTCCTGCTTCATCGGAATGTTTGAACAAATCTAGAAGTGGGAGGGGGGGTTGGTACTTCATTTGAGAAAGTAAATAAAGTGCCTGGAGAAATCCAATAGCACACTTTAATGGGGACAATGTTCGACAGGTCCAAACAGACAGGTGCACGAACCCCCATTGTGAGACTGCGACCTTCTGGCCACCCGCATGCTGGTGTCTCCAACTGCTTAATAATGATAATTTTGAATTATCGTGTAGTTAATCGCTAATGTGGGGTGTAAAGGTACAACTAATAACAATAATATTTGCATTTCTAAAGCGCTTTTCACCCAAGGGTCGCAAAGCGCTGTAACAATATGTCACCACAGAACGTTTTATCCATAGAACAGATGCTTCACCTAATCGCAGGTGTTCAGGCCTTTTCTTGGGTACCATTATCTGCCTTGCCCAATCACAGACCTCGGACCCGTTAGAGGACTTTTTAGTTGATGAAACATGGCAAGACTCCACTTGTTTTGTTTTCGTGTAGGGTTATGGTTCAGAGTTTGCATTAATAGCAACTAGAGTCGAGGTGTTAAGAGCTAAGCATGTGGATTTTTCACTTAGAAATGCCGTCTAAAACCTTCTTAAGGTTAGGGGTTTGGGACTAGGGTTTAGGGATTTGGATTAGGGCTTAGGGGTTAGTGTTGAGACTGGGGATTAGGGTTTGAGGTTAGTAAGAGTATAATAATATGCAATCACACCTATGCCTGCATTGCTTGCCAGCAATCTTTGGGGACTGTAGTAATCTCAGCTGGTGTGCGATGCTGTTCCCTCACTCTGCTTTCAGATTATTAATGCTCATTACTCTAAATCCTTGCTCCTCCTCGAGGCCTTCCTGTCGCTCGAGCAACTATGTGGGGTTCGCGGTTGTGCTGCCACACAGCTCTCCGCTGCGCTCCCGGGTTGCGCTTTGTTACTGGTCCAACGTTTCGCTCAACCCGTTGAGAACCTCAATTTCAGTTCCTGACGTAGCTTCTAGCATATGTAGTGAAGCGTCGGGCATCACGCTGCGGCTCGTCACAGAATGCTACGTGTGTTAGTATTGGTTTTCATAGCTCCACGTATGACATGCTGTCAATTGTTACTCGGTCGGGATAACCGGGACGAGCTTTCCTCCACTCTCCTTTGCGGCATCACACAGAGCCTGATGATTATCAGGAGCTTGATGTGAAGCCTCCACCGTGAAGGAAAAGCATTGCAAAAGAGAGAGGAGTAACGCTCAACATGACAATCTCGAAAAAGCAATTCCTGAGAGTAATTCTTATATATTGAGCCGTGAAAACATCAACAAATACGTTGAGCTGATCAATACACTTCTCATAATAGTTGATGGCCCGTGGTGCGAAACGTCGGACCACCATGCTGCCAACAGACGGCACGATGCGTACAGCGCAGCCCGAATGCACCTCGGGGACGATTGTCGCCATTCCTGTCTCTCGTGTCCTCTCACAGCTCTCTCTCTCTCACATCTCTCTCTCTGCGTGCTTCTATCTCTCGTGCACTCCTATCTCTTGTGTGCTCCTCCAACAGCTCTTCCTTGCAGTCCAACTCCACCACCCACACCTCCCTGAACCAGCACACGCCTCCACGGGGCAGCACTCCCCTGTCGCACGGCACGGGCGCCGTCAAGCCGCCCGGCGGCGGCGGCGGCGGCGGCGGCGGCGGAGGCCCCGCGGCCGCGCCACCGCCGGGTGCTCGTGGAGCAGGAGGGGCCGCCGCGGGCCACGCGCCGGGCCGTGGCCAGGCCCGTTCGTCTAGCACGCGCAGCAGGCCCTCCACTAACGCGGCCGGCTCATGGGATTTTGTGCTGGGCCAGATACGAACCAGTGGCCTTGACGTGAGATCTTTCATGTAAGTTCTCCCGTGCGCGTACGTCTGGCTGCCTCGTCCATGACCAGGTTAAAGTGGTTCGAACGAAGCGTGGCCTCGAACCGTCACCACCTTCTCCACGGCTTTCCCGCCAGAGGAATCTGGAATTTGCAGGGGTTGGTCAATGAATGGCCGTCGAGACGGGCGAACGCCCGTCTCGACGGCCATTCATTGACCAATCACACGGCGAACACCGTGTGATTCGTTTTCTTGGCAGGAAGGTGTTTTTGATTGTTGTAGTTGATGGAAAATGTGTCCCTGTGTCCTCATCGGTGACGTTTGGGAATATCGCCGCGGAGAAGTGGTTGGGTTGTCATGGACGCAGAGAGAGAGATACGGCTCCCGGGGTGGGGGAGAGTTTTCCCCGGAGCTTGCATCAGAGGGGTTCTCAGAAAAAAGCTCAGGGAGCCCCAGAGGGGTGCTGATGTTGAATTTTGCCCCAGGCGTCCAGAAACAGGTGATCCAGTATTTTGTCAAGATGTGCATCTGACCCTTTGACCTTTTGTTCACTGGAACTGAAGCTTTAGCTTTTATAAGTCGTTAGACGTTATTTTGAACCAGCTAAGAAGGAATCAAAGTTATACGTGGAAGAAAGACCTAAGATATGCGAGTGCAGATCTGCAATAAGATGTAATTAAAAAAATGAGTACAAAAACATCAAAGGGTTGTAAGGCATCAAGGGCAGCTGTGTTGGATTATGGTCACAAGCTGTTTTAATGCAGATTGGCAGATGTAGAAAGATAGACTGTAAAACCTTGGCAATATACAGATTGTCAGATTATCATCTTGATGGACTGTGGTTGGGCTGCGAGTACTGGAATTAGGAATATCCTGTTACAAACCATAATGCTCGCAAATTATAGTTTATACATAACCATGTAATATTACAATTACATCTGATACCCAATGCTCGAATTTGTACATTAATTTCAAAATCAACGATTAATATTCGGCATCATAACAGTATGACGATGCATGTCTGATAGTGCTCGGTCACCAAGGTTGCACAATACGGCCCAAAGATCTACTCTATGGCTATCGCTATGAAAATGGCCTGATAAATATATTTTTATGCCACTGCAAGCCTCATATTGGTTAATGGACAGGACCCACAAACCCTATGTTTCTATTAAATCTATTTTTATTTTTTTTATTTTCCGCCAGAATTATCCCGATTGTGCTATCGGCATCATGTCACAAGACGACTAACGCGTTGGGATGTTTGGCAAGGCAGGATGATGCTTAGCAATAACAAAATTACAATAATACAATTGATAACGCGCACGAGTTCCGCGGCAAGTCGAGACGACGGGTGATGGATTTGGCAGCGCTTAGTGCTGGAGAGCGGCCGCGTGAAAGCGGATATTGTAGAGTTACATCTGCCGTTCTCTACAAATGCCCTCTACTCTGTACACGGCGTGGGGGGAGATGGCGAGGGGGGGGCGCTTTCCCATTTGCTCTGCCACGGAGGGCCAACGTTCTTTGCCTGATGGTAATATTAATATCTATATTTTTAATCTCACCAATATAGTTCATGTAAATTTAGTCAGCAAAGCAAATTGAACGTGATAGTTATGTTGTGCATTCGTCGTTAATCGAGCTGAGACCATCAAATCGGCGCACATGGGAGCACGCTTTAATTATGTGCGGCAGCTCGGTTTTTAACCGAACGTTTCAGCGTGGGTGGTCACTTCTGTTGTCGCATGGGCATCACTTAAACCAGTTTTCTTAACCATTATTTGGGGGGGGGAGCACTTTCACTGATAAAACATAAGTGTGAGAGCTACAATACCAACTGTCAGGTAAAATAAAGCAGTCCTCAATGCGATTGTTATTTAAGAGCTAAGTCAACTAACTATAAGTCTGCATGTGTAGTAATAGAAGAAATGCTTAATAATTTGAAGCCGTTGGATCAATCATTCGGCATGCATAGCGGATTACGATGGAGGTGTTTTCACATTTGTGTATTTTAGGAGACTCCACGTGAGGGGCCATACTTTAGGCTACTACAGGCCACTAGTGACTTGCAGGCCTTGCAACGCAGAACGCTAACTTCCACCGACGTTATTTATCAGACTATTATTAGATAACGCTGAGATGTGTGCTGATGTGGGGCCACCACTAGCGATATTTGAAAGGCCCTCTAAAAATAAAACATTCCTGTGATATATTGTACTACACACAGTCTCATTAGAGTGTGGTTACGTTCGTCCCACCTGACATCCATCACAGTAAGTGTCAGATATGGGCTTTGTGGACGACAAGCAAGTGTCATCCGAATGAGATGTTTAGAGTCCTTGACACCAGCTTAAGAGAGAGTAGATGCATCGACCATTTGCCTCAAGGCTGCTTCTGGCATTGACAGATGGATCATTCTGCATCGCATCATGTGGTGGCAGTGGGCACAAAGTCAGCTGTGAGTGCGAGTTGTCAAATTTCCAATGAGGGGTATGGGCAGTTTCATTAGAAAGGCTTTCGCCAACCCACAGTAACCAGCTTAGTGAAGAATAGTCAAACACTCCCCATGACTGACACAGCACGAAGAAAGTTTCATTCAATAATTTATCAACAACTAATTGAAAATATTTGATTAATGTGTCAGATGCGCTTTAAAACGATGATTAATGGTTGGAGAGTAGTTTTACATTGCATTTAAGGGGTTTTCATTTCAGAATTCTAAGGGTTGTTCATTTCACAATAATATCCATCCATCCATCTTCATCCGCTTTATCCGATGCCGGGTCGCGGGGGCAGCAGTCTAAGCAGCGATGCCCAGACTTCCTTCACCCCAGACACTT